>QFDT01008618.1:0-15429 GCA_003315915.1 Macrolepiota dolichaula | reverse complement strand
TCGTCATCTCACAGACGAATTTTTGGCTATTCGGAGAGCTAAACGTGATGGTCCCAGTGATCATGGAGGCATGAAAAGGGTAGAGAGGAATAAGCTCGAACGACGTTTGGAAAAGCTTATTGATTTGCATTTCCCTACAAACACCCCCTCTCCTACATCAAAATCAGATGTGAACGCGAGTAGCTCGCCTGCGCGGCGACCTGGACTGGGGAGGGGCACTCCTGAAATTCGGCGATCGTCATCTATATTTGATCTGGACAACTTCAAGAATATCAATCTACGCGATGCCAGTGGCCTATGGAAGAATGTTTTGGCCGGAAATCCCAAAGATGCTGGTAAACTGGATACTCGAGGTTCGTCCCTGTTATCTTGCATGGAGTGGTTCACTCAAGGCAGATTAGCTATGGAACAGCGTATCACACCCTGGGAGGAAGATTCAACTGTATCAAAATGCCCCTTGTGCTTGTAGGTTATTTCCACCGTATAGTTTCATAGAGAATATAAACATGTCTCGTTATACAGGACTTCATTCCACCCTTTGACCAACCGAAAGCATCACTGTAGATTGTGCGGGCGCATAATTTGCTCTCTACCGCTGAAAAATCCCCAGCGCCCAGCCACGTGTTCGATACTCTTTGTCGTCGACTCTAAAACAAGAAAAATAGAAGAAGTCAGTGAAGGTATTGACTATGGTGTCAAAAAGCGCAAGAATGTGGGCACAGGGAAAATCGATGAGATAGACAACGACGAAAAGTTCCTGAAGGGTGTTCGCATTTGTCGGGAGTGCCACCCCATTCTATTGTATGTCCTTTCTGCCTCTGTAGCGACCCACTCTAATGTAACTCGTAGGCAGGAACAATACCAGCAAGAGAAGTTGCATGTCCCAAACTTTGTCAGGCTACACGAGGTAAGATGTGTTGCAGAAACCGTCGTCACCAACCTCAATTGTGATTAGGCATTCATCGCTTTGGAGCAAGAGATAGAAGAAGCACTCCCTAAATTCCAGGAGCTTATTCTTGCCCTGAGGTGTGTTCCTTCCTTGAATTGTACATCGAGTGCATATAATGAACTTGATGTTATAGTCATAACGATCAACCGATCAAAGAGGCCGCTGCGGCCCGGAAACGTATCCTTGAAGCTTTCGCTCAATATGATGCCCTAGCAAAAAAAATAAAACAGCTCTCTTGCCCGAATGGTCCCGGGAGTTCCCAAGGTCGTATACAGGCGGCAATTCTTATGCGAGCGACCTTATTTTTGCAGAAAAATATGTTCCCGCTCCAGGTATGTTTTTAGCACGCGTTCCCCAACCTAACCACAATTTGACTGCTTCTTACAGTCTCTACCAATACCTTCCCGTAACAAAGGCAAAGAACCCTCGGGGGAAGCGACGTCTGATGTCAACCCCGGTAGCACTGATGAAGAGCAAGGTGTTGACCCAGATTCTGAGCTCGCCCAGACATTACAGCCTTTGTTGGAGCAGGAAGCTTTGCTGGAGACGTTTGTCGAGGAGGCGATGGCTCAAAGAAAATTCGAGGACGTCAAGACCTTGAAGGTGAACTTGCAGGAGATTAGGAGGGAGATCGAGAAGCTGCTAAATGGTACCGATGTGAATACAAGGAGTGGGAAGGGAAAGGCTAGGTGATCCAATCTAACTTTGTATATCTCTTTTCTATTTCTTTTCCGTCATTAGTTGGTTAGATTTGAGGTTTAATTTATATGTTGCCGTTGGGATACTCGATGAACTTTGGATTCAGGCCCCAAGCGACACACTGCAGCAACAGCTGATTACAATGCTTCTCTGAGAGCATTTTGATTTCTCACTCGGTCATCCTGCTCCGGGAACAATAGGGAATCTCCGAATTCAAGGATGGGAATGAATTACGTGAATCATCATGCACCGTGGCTCGGCACCCCACTGTTCACGTTCAGCCACCATCTTCTTTTGGACACCTCGATTTTTGTCCCTTAGTCCATTTCTCAGACACCTCGCCCAGTGGTTCGAATCTCGAAAAAAAATCTTCAATCGAGAGTTTCTGATTTAGCGATCGAAAGGCACGACTGCTTCAGGCCCACATCCTTCGGAGATTGCTGCCATTGCCTGTGAAAACTGGAGTGAATTATGAATCTAAACATGGTATCCTCTATCACGACGGTGCTCCCACAGGGTCATTCGAACTGCCAGACCATGCCTTGGACCTATTGAAAGGGGAAACCATGTTCACGGATATATTCTGCCCGCTTCTGTTTCGATATGCAAGTGATAAATTGATTTGTCTTGGCTTTACATTCCACGGCGAATATATGTGCGCAAAATTTCTCAGGCGAGAAGACCCTCCTTACTGGGTACCTGGCTACTGGAAACATACTTACTGGATACCCCCCTGTTGGATTTCTATCCCACTCCCCATTATACTATCGAGTGACAAGTCTGCGTCTTCCTGTTGTTCATTCATCTTGCGCAAATTTTTGATAATAACTCGAGGTCGATTGGGAATATCTATCCGTCAGTAGGTGTTGAATCTCTTTTCCTCTATTTTGTACCATGACCAATGTTATTATTAGCGTCAGAATATGCTCCTTCCAACCTCCCAAGCCTTACCAAGCTCCTTGGTCCATGAACCAGATATAACGTTTGCCAAGCGTCGCCACGGCCAGGATGATGGGACAAATAACGGTCCTGGTGGTAGCAGCGGTAGCGGAGGTCAAGGGGATCCTACTCCCTCTACCAATACGGCCGATCCTAACGCCTCTACGGAGCCAGCAGCAACATCAACTTCCGCAGCTCCCAGTACAGCCGCAGCCTCCACACTCCCCACTATCCATTTCCTAGATTTACAGAATGCGACGACATGTCAAAGTTACACAGTTTCCTGGAGCTACGATGGCCCCGTCCCAGGCCCCGACATCGCTCTCTCTATCAATGAAAACCGGATGGAATCAGCAAGCAATAATACTACAATCTCAAACAACAAATCGCCATCACCTATCCGTATCCTATCAGACAACATTCCTTCAACTACCACCAGCTTTACTTGGGAGTCCGTCGATCTAGATGGGGGGTGGTATTCACTGAGCGCACGGGCAGCTGACTCCGGTCCAAACGTCATGTTCACTCCCCAATCAACATCTCTCTACGTGGTTAATGGGACGGATATTAGCTGTATCAAAATCTCTCAGCCCGCGCCTGGCTCCAGCTCACACTCACACCTGAGCGCAGGGGACATCACGGCGATTATCATTGGTGCAATTGCAGCCGCGGGGTTGTTAGCAGTTGCGTTTGCGTTTCCGCGGTTGTGGAGACGTGATCTTCCTTCACGGAAGAGGCGGCGTCCCTACTACCTATATTAACTCGCCGATCTCTTCAGTTGCATTCAAACGATATCACAGCTACATTTTCTGACTTGTCTTACTAGATTTTGTATTACTTATTACCACCAAAATGCCAGTACAATATATTTATCATAGGATACGAGTGTCATCTGGATGCTGAAGGATGTGATGAAATCATTGGTTCAGGGACCCCATGAAAGTAGATAAATCTAGACCCTCGTACTCTTCTTCGGCGGGTAAATCTTCCAGACCTTGCAGTACATTCTTTTGCGTAGCTGGTTTAGACGCCTCTTTTGCCTTTTTGGTCGCAGTGGCGACATCCTCCTCCTCCGTAGTGCATCGAAAAAGATCAAGAACGAGGTCTGTGTCCATCGATGCAAGACCCGAATTCTGCTGCGTGACGATGGAATTGGCAATGTTCAATTTGAATCGTTGTAAGCTAGAGAGTTGATCGGTTTAGAAATATCGTATATATAAGGAAGACGCACCCCATGATCTTCTCTTCTAGTGTTCCTTTTGTGATGAGGCGGTAAACATTGACGACTTTCTTCTGACCAATGCGATGTGCACGGTCCATGGCCTGGAGATCTTTCATGGGATTCCAGTCATGTTCCACGAAAATAACAGTGTCAGCACCGGTCAAGGTGAGACCAAGGCCTCCAACATGGGTAGTGAGCAACAAACAGTCGATGCTTGGATCTGAATTGAAGGTCTGAACGATGGCGTGTCTCTTGTTGGCCTCTGTGCTGCCATCAAGTCGCATATAGGTAACGGATGGCATATGAGCTTTGAAGAGGTCTGTCTCTATAATGTTGAGCATTTGCTTCATCTGACAGAAGATGAGAACGCGATGTTGTGAGAATGCGCCATTTGAATCCGTAACAGTGTCGAGGGCATCATTCTTAGCAGAGTCCGCGTGGGATGGCGATGCGAGACCAATGCCGCAGTCGGTGAGAAGTTGCCTATAGAAAACATGAGATCAGCTTTGTGGACGCGACAACATGAACATCAATGTACTTCAGTGCTAAAAGTTTTGGGGCTTGATGAATGTCGCTAAGGGACGTAGACTGAAGTCCAGCTTTTTCGAAGGCCGTGTTAATGGCGGTCTGGTCTGTTTTGAGCACAAGGGCTGGATGATTACAGAGTTTTCGCAAATATTGCAGAGACTGGAATATGTGTTGTTGGCCAGGTTCTTCTGCACTGGAAGAAGGCTTCGTTCGGATAGTATCCTCGGCTGATACGCGGGCCTTCGAGTTTGAGAAGTCGTCATATAGGTATTTTTGCAGTTCGGAGAGCTCGCAATAGTAATCTTGAATGATTTTGGGTGGAAGATCATTCAAGACATCTTCTTTCAAGCGTCGGAGCAGGAAAGGCAGGACCTGCTTGTGCAATGCTTCAAGAGCCAGTGCCGCTGTGCGGAATTAACTTTGGTTGGCTATGGTAAATCAAGGTACATACCAGCTTCGCTGTTCTTAGCTTTACCGTCACGATTGGCTAGAATTGGTTTTCCAAATCGTTCGTTGAAGGAGGTCTCTGTCCCAAGGAATCCCGGCATTAAGAAGTCGAAGAGGCTCCATAGTTCGAGAACGTTGTTTTGAATTGGAGTGCCAGAAAGAACAAGACGATGTTGTGCGCGAATGCACTTGACAGCTTTTGTGAGCTTCGTCTTCGCATTTTTGATAACATGTCCTTCGTCAAGGATACAGTAGAGCCAGTTGAGGTGTTCTAAGTTGGTTATGTCATTTCGAACCACCTCGTACGAAGTGATGACAACATCGTATTGGTGTAGTCTGGGAATGAGTTTCGTTCGTTCGCGAGAGTTGCCAGTGTACAAAACAGGTTTCAGGTTATCCACATATTTGAGGATTTCATAATACCAGTGACCAGTGAGCGTGGGCGGGCAGATGATGAGCGATGGAAGGTGTACAACATCTGGCGATTTGGTTTCGCGGTAGCGCTGCATCCGTTCGTGGTGTTTACTGGCGAGGATGCAGATGGACTGAAGAGTTTTTCCAAGACCCATGTCTGAGAGAAGCTTTTGAATTTAGGTTGTTCGTATTCGTGCGGACCACTCACCGTCACAAAGAATACCATGAAGTTGATACTTGGCCAAAAAGGCTAACCAGTTGACACCTTCTTGCTGGTATTTTCGGAGATCGGCTTTGACCAGTACCGGAATATCATACTTGGCGACCTTGGTACCGTCGAGTAGCTGTGACAAAAACTCCCTTTCTGCTTCTCGTTTCTTGAGGAGATCGTCAGGGAAACCGGGAGGGTTCGGCAGACCAGCCTGAACACTACTTTAGTATACTCTCCACGATAGGACAGGCATGACGGACCTCGAGTGGGACCATCTTCACCAGCGATGCGAAGATGTTAGTAGATGTTGATCGGATATCATCATCTAAATCGCTCATGCGACCAAGAACGGGAACAACAAGGAAAATAACGTATGGTAAAGCCCTAATGTCTAAGTTTTGGACGATATCTGAGGTGCGAATTGAGTAAAGAAGTCCTATAAAAGATAAATCATCTTACGGTATATGAGCTCTGTTGCACCCTGTCTATTCGCGAGGACGAGGGGATCGCCCAGAAGAGGAACAATTTTTTCGACAACATAGCGCATAGACTCGGCTGTCATCACATCGCAAATTGTAGCGAAACACCGTGCAGCGGCTTGTCTAATGATCGCAAAACGACTACGGAGAGCAAGGTCTAGGATAGGTAAGACTTCCGCTAGGCGTGGCCAAAGGCCGGGGTCGAATGCTGGTGCAACAGCTTCAAGGACGCTGAGCGAATCAATCACATCTTGGCCATACTGTCTCTCGATTAGGATGTCCGACTGTTCTACGGAGCCTGTGAAGAATTGTTAGATAAGAGTGTGGTAGATATACGAAGCTGGGGCCCACCATTCTGGAAAGCGCTTATGAGCCCGCCTGCCATGGAATGCCACATATTAGGAATAATGTCGAGAAGTTCTGACCCAAACTTGGCGGATAGCTGGTTGAATGCAAAGCCAGCGCCACGACGGGACAGGCGAGCTTTCTTGTTTTCTTCAGAAGCTTGTGCATCCGAACTTTTAGCCGAAGGTTTACCTCCTTCCTTGTCTTTCTGGACGCGAAGGCTGGAGCCTTGGAACGAAAGTATACCATCCATGTGTTTCCGGTTGAATGCAAACGTGGGTGTATTTTCTGTGTCTTGGCAGAGGAAGGTGCAAAGATTTTTGACAATTTTGTCCGGTGGTTGTTTGATGTTATGTTGTGAACAAAATTCGATAAAGGAAGCAACTGCCACTGCGGATCTCTGTTGTAAACTGATGTTCTCTTCGCTCTATGGCAGGTTTGAAACAACACTTATTAGAATGAGTTCTGAAAATTACCTTGATGCCATTCATGATGCCTTTTACCACGGGGCTAACCTTGTCAGGCATATCCTTGAATGCTACAAAGGCAGCGGCAAAGGCAGCAGATACACGGACATCATACTGATTCTTGACCTCAAGGTAGCGGTCAATGCTCGCAACAACACCAACGCGCTTTTCTCCAATGAGGGCCTGTTCCTTCTTCTTTGTTCGCCCGAGGCTATCCCTGAGTCTTGTGTAGTGAGAGTTGACTGCCTGTTGCGCTGTTTCAATAGTGAAGTGTCCTTGCCGCGTGCCAGTGATGTCAATCTCGTTGCCGAGAAACGGGATGGAAGACATCGGTAATTTACACTCCGTGTTGAAAAGCTGGAGAAGAGTAATGCACTCGGTATGAACACGGCCCAGCGCATACGCCATCTCGTGATAGGCAGGAGGGGAATCCCCTTGGAGCCATGTAAGTGTCTTTTGGCTGATATCCTTAGCAAGCGTTGAGGAAGCAACAAGTGGTAGAGAGGGCTTGAAAATGTGTTCATACCCTCGGGCCCATTCCTCAGAGATAACAGCCCCGAGGAACTTCTGGAGCATACTACTCGAGTCGATGTAATGCACAAGAATTGGTCGGAAGAAGTCGTCAGCCCTCTAGGGTTCTCCTGTCAGCTGAGCTAAAGCAAGTAGAACTGGATTTTCGTACCTCTTTGGGCCAATGGATGATCTGATAAGCTAATGCCGTTGCAGTCGCCACTCTCGCTTTGAAGATAGTCTCTACCGGCACCAGTGACAGATCTTGGGCAAGCATATTTTTGTCAACGTTGTGGCGTTCGAGAGCTCCATCAGTATTGCTCGCTGATGATGGTAGGTAAAACGTGGATGTATCGATAGCGATTCCGATTGGTGTCATTGTTACGGAATACCAGTCAAGAGTTAATTGTTGTGATATTTGAGAGGGTAGGAAATCGGCATTTGAGGACAATAGGGAGAATGCATCTCGCCACGCAGAAAGACTTGCATCCCGGATATCAGAGCGCTCCTCACATATTAGGTTTTGGTATAATAAGCGCAAGAATGGCACTGAAACCCAATCTCGTGGCAAATTGGGGATGGCCATGAATGAGGCTAGTGTCTTGACGACAGCGAGTCGAACGTTCGGTATTGTGTGTCGGAAAAAGGGGAACAATGTTGGGGCGAGTGTAGATAAAGGCAATCTTACGGACAGTAAGCTCGATTGAACCAAAAGGAATAAAGAATGTAACACACGAGACAGTCTCACTTGCGAGGATGTTGATCACTTTCTCATACGCAACCAATTTTCCTGTTGAAGCAGTCAGCATTGAATCGACGACTGAAGACTCTCAAGCTTACCAAGTAGGTCCATAACTGCGCCGACACTTGAACTAAGGTCGTCTTTCATATCACTCAGGCAGTGCCACAACACGACTAGGATGTGCTCAAGGGATTCTGGTAGATAATCAACGAGGTGTTGGGCGACCGGAAGCAGACATGTCGCTGCTACAGATCTAACATCGTCGTCTCGATCGCCAAGGCTAAGATATGAGGTAAGGACCAGAATGATATGTGAGGTAATGGTTGTAACATACCCTAGGACTGCAGCATCAACAACCTCGCGCAGGATTTTTTTTCCATCTTGACTAGGTGCGGCGCCCCCTTCTTCTCGTTTGACGCCACCAGCATCGTCAAATAGGTCACTGCGCACCGCAACTTCATATTTTATGCCAAGCAAACCCGCATGGCGAACTTCCCATACATGATTGCGATCGCCATCCTTCGTGGACTTCTCTACCATCGATAATTTCCTGTTAAACGATTTGCCATTAGACACGCCAACGTCTTGTAAGATCATCTGGAGTAGGATCTTATGAACATGTAAGAGAGATCGACGGGGCATATGTAGCATCAATGATGCCATGGTCTGGGAAACTGTCTCTCGCACTGGTGCAACGACCTATTTAGAATCCATTGAGTGCCAAAGCGATCTTCTTCCTAACCAAGACTGACCTGATCCGAAACGAAATCTCCAAACCTGTCCAAGACAAAAACACATAAAAATTTCGCAGCGAGATCATTACACCATTTCTCATGCGCAAGGTCATTTTCAGTGACAGAGATATCATCTGTGTTCATCAGTCAAAGGCACAAAGGAATAATCCTACAAATTCACACACCCCGCATTCCTCCGCATTTGCCTTGAATTTTCAATAATTCTCGGAGCGCCAGAGCAGCGCCATGACGTATCTCCCACGCAGCACTGAACAAATCAACCTCAAGAACTTTCAGCATGCCATCCCATATCCAATGGCCAGGTTCTACTTCCAGGGCTCTTGATTGTTTGGACTCTTTTGGAGATATTGCACCACCTTTGGTCGGGTCGACTACAACTGTTTCTGGTTCGTTCGCTCCGTTAGGCACTGGGCTGTTCACACGAGTACTAGAAGAGCCTTTTTCATCAGAGGCAATGAGGCGTGCCCTAGGCAGCAACTTAGCATCAGTGTGCTCAGACAGTGAGAAGTTCAAAGACAAACGTACTTGTTAGAGGAACCGCTAGGGGTCGCACTGAACTTCGCGCCAGGGGTCTGGGGTGGAGGGGCAACAAAAGCACCATTGCCTTGTTTGCGCTTTCGTTTGAGGCGATTACGTTCTCTCGCAGAAAGAGCACTGAGATCTACGTCGGGGACAGATGTAGTCGGAGATGGGGCAACCGGCGTCAGGGAGCGAGTTGGAGGAGAGTCGGCTTTCTTTGTCTCCTTAACTTCGGGACAAATGTCCATTGGGGAGTGACTACGGGTGATGCTTTCCTTGTTTAAACCTTCCGTAGTGTCTATTTCCATATCAGCAGCGAGTTCCTTGTCCAAATCTATATCGTCGGCGACATCATCGAGGAAATCTAACCCAAGGCGGCCCATAGCTTCCTTCCGCGCTTTTTTTACTTCAGCGGTTGTCGCAAAGATACCAGTCGGTTTGATAAATTCTTTTCCTGATGAAGCTAGCAAAAGGTTGCCCTGAGAGATGAGTTCTTGCACCGAAAATGCTGGGAAGTCAGGGATTGGGAGCGAAGTGGAGGATTGATCTTCATCCATCACGTTTGTCGGTTGTGAAGGCCTCCATAATGGGGCTAGGGAACATATTTGTGAGACTGCAACCGAAGCCGCTATGCGTGTGTCGAAGGATTTTGAGTGAAGGAAGGGAAGTATCTTGGAAAATGACGTCGAGCATAAGTTCGAGCGGGAGAGTAATAGTCACAGAACATACACGGGATACGACTGACATGAGCTCGTTCCAGGCGGAACGATCTACTTGCGACACCTGTTGGCGGTTCGACTTGACATCATCTTCAACCAGGGTGATATCGCTGGTGACACTTTTCACAGCAAGTTGCGCGAGTTGTTTGGCTGCAGTGGTCCTCACAGAGGTAGAAGATCCTGTGTCTAAAAGAAGTAGGAGCCTGTCCAACCTGTTTTCATGTCAATTTTCACTTCTTCAAGACCAGGATGACCGAACATTGCAACGCACCTCGAACTCATACCGAGCGGGACAATCCGGTCCGGTGCCGATCCGGGGACTGATTTGGTCACAGACTCTGAGTATTTGGGTTTATTTACGGGGGGATCAGTTTGGGCTACAGGAGCTTCGCCTTTAAATCTGTCCTCTCGAACTGTGACTACAGTTCGTGACAGTCACATGTCTTCCAAGTTTAGCGTGAATTTTGATTGACCTTATTGGGTACCCTGTTTCTGAAAACAGGCAAGTTCAAAGAGCCAAATTGACCTTACGCATCTTTCCTGGACCCTCACTACGTTTCCTTGTCATGGATTACAACGATGAGGCAGTTCGCACTTTCTTACAGCAAATATGCGCTACCCTGCCCACAAATGGTGAACTTTGAATGTTCTGGCTCACCACCTTCTGCCACTTAACAGTTCGGTCTTGATAGACTTGATGGAGAAACCCGAAAGCCATTACCGTCGCCTTATACCCATTGCAGACATCCTGTTGACAGGAAAACCGTGCCCTGCTTCCGTCGCTCAGTCCTTGCCAGAACTGGCTAACTTCGCTCACGAAGAGATGCGCACAGCGTCTCCAGCTGCGCTCAGAATATGGCAGGTCTTGTATGCAGACTCATGTGTCTTATACACGCTTGCTACTCAGGATGTCTCTACTGCAATTCGATTGATAGATTTGCTGGATAGGGCGATAATTGTTGCCGGTGGTGGTGACGAGAGTCGACTCGATTTGATTCTGTTACTCATCAACAAGATTCAACAAAATTTCCTCCCGCCCCAGATCCCGTCACAAAAATTTCTCATCAAGGGACAACAGTCCTCTCCTAGAGGCCCCCTATTGACCGCTCAAAGTGAGGTCCCCGTCATCGTACCAGATATATCCTTTATTTCCTTCCAAAATACATACTCCAAAGCGCCTTTCGCGATCAGAGGCTATGCCAAGGATTGGCCTGCGCTGAACGAGAACTCGTGGAACTCGATTGACTATCTATTGTCTGCCTCTGGCCCTTCACGCGTTGTGCCGGTTGAGATTGGACACGACTATCGAGACGATAGTTGGAGTCAAGATATCATACAATGGGAGCATTTCCTTGATAGTATTGGGGATTCGTCCGACTCCAAAAAGAACCCGTACCTATACCTCGCTCAGCACAACCTATTGCGACAATTTCCTTCCCTTCGTCATGACATAACCATTCCCGATTATGTATACTGTGCTTTGACCCCTCAGGACTTCCCTAGTTATAAGCCACCGGAGAACACTGAGGGTACTCTTCTAAACGTGTGGCTTGGACCAAAGGGTGCGACTTCGCCTGCGCATTTCGTGAGTCACTCTTCACGTCTGCTGCATATTTACGCTAAGTGAACATACTCGCAGGACCCGTATTACAATCTTTACGGTAGAACGGCTGATTACAATCTCAACAACCTACTGAATTACTTCTAGTTCAGATCGTTGGCTACAAGAGGGTATGGTTGAGTTCTCCAAAGACAACGCCCTACATGAAGACCAACTCGTCAAAGAAACGATCAGACGACACCCATAGTGCTTCATCCTGTGAAAACACAAATTTGTCAAACACATCTCGTCTGGATGTATTTACTAGGGTCAACAACGTAGAAGATGACATCAGTTTCTTTGAAAACGTTGTACCTACCGCGATGCAAATAGTACTAGGCCCAGGAGACTTGTTGTTCTTTCCCCCCGGGTGGTGGCATGGAATGCGCAGTGAAACTACGAGTTTCTCAGTGTCAATGTGGTTCTAACTACATGCATACAACAAAAATAACTCACATTCTCATTGATCGATACTATTAAGAAAGTTTCATAAACTCACCCAATGGCCTAAACAGCTTTGATGGAATAAGTACAATATAGCACCTGCACAGCCACTGGTGCAATCCCAAGAGGGACCATCATTACGCCTCTCTAACAGCTTCTGGCTCTCTTGGTGGCCGACTACGCACTCTTCTGTTGCATGCTCAAGAATTCTGGTGTTTTTCATTTGTATACACCACTTTCTTGTGTTCGAGACACGCCAAACACTTAGTTCCAGCCTGATACCTCAGCTACTTCATGACAGCATTGGCTAATGATCACCCCAACCTCCACTCTCCCTACTGGTCCCCTCCCAATAGCTCTAGCTCTCTTAACCATGAACACGTAATCGAGGCTTTTGATCGTTCTCCTGACGGTGGCGAGACCCTGGTATTCTCCAAGCTCGACCTCACCGACATCAGCGTTGACGCTGCCGAAGAGCTTGCGACGAGGGTAGATGCAAACGGACTCGGAGTAGTCAAACGGTTAGCCATTCACATTACGAATGTCGACTTACTCAACCAGCCAAATTAGCATAGCTCTCGGAAACAATCGCCTGACCACTCTCCCCACAGAACTCGCTCTCTTAACGCGTTTACGCTACCTCAACCTCAAACACAACAGTTTCTCGTCGTTCCCTCGTGTGGTCGGTCCTTCTTTGCGGTTCAGACCGAATAGGTTACTAACGAATATTCAGTTGACCTTGGTTCAATCATTGGATACCCTCGATATTAGTCATAACAAAATAAGGAGACTACCAAATGACCCAGGCAATCTTGTCAATCTCAGGGTTCGTAGATATTCCCTTTTCCCAATATATAACGTGTTGATCACCGTCTCAGGTATTCTGTTTCTCGCGGAATAAAATATCCCGGCTTCCTACCTATCTGACCCAGTTCCGTCATCTGGAAGTCCTGCGTGCAGACCGTAACCCAATAGAATGGCCCCCCAAAGCCGTAATGGAATTTTCGGGCTCTGATGATCTGAACTTGATGAAGGAATGGATTCCGAGTGTCCAGAATTGGATCGAAGCTGAATTAGCTCGAAGCCAGGTTGATGAGTCGTTATACCACGAGAGAGCCGCCCTCGATAAGAGCATGTTAGTTCTTGAGATATCGCATTTATAACAATTGCTCATGTCACACAGAGACGATTCATGGCGCTTTCCTATGCATACCAGGGATTCCGATGGAGTGGCATATCATGGGCGATCATATTCGATGGATTCGACCGTCTCACTTTCATCAATCACAGAATCCCTCCAAGAAACATCCTCCCCCGAAGTTCCGTCTTCGGGTAAGCCTCCGCCTTTGCATCTTGGTATCTTAGGGACTACCAGTCCTGAACCATCACCTACTCCTTCATTCGAGGACGGAGCATCGCCTGCTTCTGACTATGACCACAATTTGGAAGTACCAGGTACCTTTGAACAAATGCAAAACTTTGACCCGCTGCCACTTCATACTCGGACAGCCTCTTGTGCTGAAGGAACGCGACCTCCTTTAGCCACAGCGATCCTTACGAAGAAAAGCCTTCCCGACCTCCGCAAGGCCCATGCTCCAATCATTGACTCAATTCCTACTCCATCCATGGCTCCAAGCCCATTCCATTTCGCTGGTTCACACATAGAGGAAGACCCTTATCATTCCTCCCCATCATCTTTTTCCACGCGCCCGAAATTGATTACACTCACCACCCTATCCGATATTTCAGATACTACACCCGCAACTTCACCCCACGATAGAATAGCGTCCATAGCGACGGAGCGTAACTCTTATTTCCGGCAGCTTTCAACCTATCCTTCCCATAGTCCCTTACCTCAGCACTTAACAAATTTAGCCGAGTCTGCTCGGTCATTCCTCTTCGCCATGTGCCAAATCTACCAATCTCTGGAGCAATATGCTGCACTAGTCATTGACGACAGATTCTCTGTGGTGCTGCGAAAGGTTCTCGATCCAGCTCATTCCGATATGATGCAGTTCATTCAAGTTTTGGAGCGCTTCGACTCTATCAGTCGATATTCCCTGCCTGCTCCCACGGTCTGCCGAACCCTCCTCGAAAAATGTAGAGATTGCGCTGCAGCCTTTGGCAAAGCCGTCAACGTTTTAGTCCTGCGGTTGCAAATTGATCCCGGCGAGGATCTACGTTTTTCAAGGTGGATGCTAGTTGAAATGTATGCAGCCACAGCTGAGATAGCAGGTGCCTGGACGACCATGCAAGCTCACACCGAGAGCTTGAGGTCATACTTGTGCACCAAAGATCCTGTCGCATCCTTACACATATCAGAGAACATCCTCGAGGTTCCTTCACAGCACACCCTTCGAGTGGGAATTTCGGGCAGAAATCGGACGGCACGTAGACATGCAGGTTCATTCAGCTCAAAAGACGTTGAGATAGGGAAAAAGCTGCCCTCCTATGAGACACCCTCAACCTTAACTGGGGGGGTTCTGTCAGGGCCAGCTCCACACATTCCAACACTTCGCACACCCAAACGTCAATTAACAGCGCCTGTATTATCTTCTACTCCAAAGATGACATCGCCAGTACCCTTTTGGCATCAGAACTCGTCTGAAGAGCGGCTAAGGTCGCATGCTCGGCAAGGATCTCAAAAGTCAAATCCCAACTTCTCTCCCTCATCTCCGCCTCTTGTCGCAAAATCTCCAAACTCAGACCTTTCAGGTAACTCGAAACGAAAGGTTGACTACGAAGCCTTGAACGCCATACAAAACGCCGTTGATGCTGCTCCAGGAGTTTGGGATATGATTGCGGATGCATTGTTGACTACACCAGTCCAAAATGATCCAGTGTACCCAATTCTTGAGCAAGCACGATTAGTGACAAAAAAGCTCTCCGATATCATTCATAAGATGCACACTGGCGACTTGATATCGGAAAGGCGGATATTACAAGAAGACGCACAATTGTTTGTTAAGGTCAGTCCCCCGGGTCATGCCTAGAGACCGTAAATTGACACGATCATAGGTCGTCATCAAGATTTCTAACATTGTTAAGGCACACAGCGTCAATCATCCTGTAGCTTCTTCCCTCCGATCATCGATTATCAAACTTACCAACTTAACTGAAGAGTTTGCCATCCTACTTCATGTTTCATCCTTCACATCATCTTCCGCAAGATCGTTTTCGCCCATGTTGATGAATTCCAGTAACTTCAATCACGATGGACGCCTCACATCCAACCTATCCCGTACCAAGAGTGCGCATTCTCCCACCATCAAGATACCACATCCCGCATTGAGCGATGGCCCCCGTAGTGCATTGCCCGCTCAATCCTTCAAAATACCAGAAACCAACGTGAACCGCCGCCTTCGTAACGTACGCGATGCCCGCCTTGAAGCAACAGTCACAGAACCCGGATAGTAGATGACTGGGTTCTTGTTGCTCTG
>QFDT01008617.1:0-22876 GCA_003315915.1 Macrolepiota dolichaula | reverse complement strand
CACAGTTGGGAGGCGAGGACGATACAGTCAATTGGGACGAATTTGTGAAAGAGATGGTATCCACGTTCGGGGATCACATGGAACAACCCAAAGTGGAATGGAAGATCGAGATGTTCAAGCAAAGGAACAAGAATATGGCTGACTACCTTGTGGAATTCAGGGTACTCAAGATCAAAGCCCGCACAGACGACGCACACGCACTTTTCCTGCTCAAAAGGAACATACGCCCGGATATAATCAAGACTATATTAGGATATCCGGCAGAAGGAATGCCCCACACCTACGACGAATGGGTCAAGGCAATATTATTGGTTGGGAAAGGATACGAGTCAACAGAGTCTAGAGACAGACATACCACATCAGGCATCACATATGGAGGAATGGGCCAACCCATGGAAATAGGACGACAGGAATCCTGAGGACCCAAATGCTACAACTGCGGCATCAATGGACACATTGCAAAGGAATGTAGGAAGCCAAAGAAGAAAAGAGGAGGATGCTTCAATTGCAGAAAAGAAGGCCACATTACCAGGAATTGCAAAGCACCAAAGAAATCCCAGAACAGGGGAATAGAAAACGATGAAGAAGAAGCTGAGCAGGGTTTTGTCGAAGGGTCCGATTGAGTGCGAAATCGAGACCCCATGTATCTAACTTTTCTTCTAAATCATACGTTATCCCACAAAGAAGAAAAGGAGCACGAGAACTTTTGATCAAACTGACAATAACAACCAAGACAGGCACGAAGAAGGTCGAAGCAATCATCGACACAGGATGCACAGACACCTGCATCGGCAGGCAAACGGCGAAAGAGCTGCAACTACCCACGACACCACTAGAAAACCCAAGGATGGTGTACAATGCGGACGGAACAACCCAAAACCTGGTCACAGAAAAGGCCATATTCGAGATGGCAATTGGAAACCACACGGAGCATATGGAGGCGCAAATATCGGACATACAATCAGCAGAACTATTCTTGGGCCATAACTGGATTATGGCGCACAATCCAGAAATAGATTGGAAGGCTGGAAGGATCAACTTCACCAGATGCCTGAAGGGATGCAAGATACAACATGGAAACTGGGAAACCCACAATCGGGCGACAAAGACTGAAGAAGCCGAGGATGACATCGAGAAAACCGCCAACCCCACAAAAGCAGAGGATCTACCACACTACCTTCGAAGGTTCACGCACCTATTCAACAAGAAGAACTTCGATAAACTACCGGATGGGACCATGAAATCAACCTGACGGAAACAGCACCCAAAGACATGAACGCCAAGGTGTACCCCATGACGGTCAAGGAAAAGAAAGAACTCCGAGAATTCGTAAAGGAAAACCTTGCCTCTGGACGCATTAGACCATCCAAATCCCTGTACGCAGCACCATGCTTCTTCATACCCAAGAAGGACGGCAGCAAGAGGTTGTGTCAAGACTACAGAAAGTTGAACCAACACACGATCAAGGACAAGACACCACTGCCGCTGATAGAGGAGGTTATTGACAAACTGAAAGACGCAAAATACTTCAACAAACTGGACATCATATGGGGATACAACAACGTCAGGATAAAGGAAGGACACGAGTGGAAAGCGGCATTCGTCACGAATGAAGGACTATTCGAGCCAACAGTCATGTTCTTTGGAATGTGCAACTCCCCAGGAACATTCCAACGGATGATGAACTGCGTGTTCAGACAGTTACTACAGGAAGGTATTCTAATCAACTACATGGACGACTTCGTGATACCTGGAAAAACGAAGGAAGAATTGGCAGAACGCACTTGCAGATTGCTGGAAATAGCCAAAAAACACAACCTGTACTTCAAGAGGACGAAGTGCATGTTTGACGCGACGGAAATACTGATCCTGGGCGCCATTGTGGGAGATGGCAAAGTGAAGATGGAGGGGGAGAAAATTGAAGCAGTACGAAACTGGCCTACCCCAACAAACGTCAAAGGAGTGGAATCGTTCCTAGGATTCACAAACTTCTACCGGAGATTCATCAAGGGATTCAGCGCAATTGCAGCACCGCTACACAAGGTCAAGGGCAATGCAGGATGGATGTGGGAGAAAGAGCAACAACAGGCATTCAAAGAACTCAAGAAAAGGATAATGGAAGAACCAGTACTAGCGCTACCTCAAGACAAAGGACAATTCAGAATGGAAGTAGACACATCGGGATACACAATAGGAGGAGTACTTTCTCAACTTCAACACGACAAGTGGCACCCCATAGCATTCATGTCGAGAACCATGAATCCGGCAGAAAGGAACTACGAAATCTATGACAAGGAACTACTCGCCATCATGGAAGGCCTCAAACAATGGAGACAATACCTATTGGAGGCCAAGGAACCATTCGAGATCTGGACAGACCACAAAAACCTGAAGTACTACAAGGAACCGCAAAAACTCAACGGACGACAAGCCCAATGGTACCTCAGATTACAAGACTACGACTTCACGCTCAGACACATCCCAGGAAAAACAAACACCAAGGCGGACATTCTATCCAGGAGGACACAAGGGGACGAAGAACCCGAACCAAAGGTTACCATACTAAAGGAGTCCCTATTCGTCAGAAGAACCAGAAACGAACATCTGACACCGCCCATACGAATATTCTGAATGGAAAACTACCAGATTACACCTAAAGAGGAATGGAGCACAAAGATAAGGAACGGACGACTTGACGGACAGGTATACAAATGGCTAAAAGAAGAACCAAAGCGCACGGTTACCACGGACGGAATAACCTACCGGGACGATCGCATTTGCATACCCACAGATGCAAAGCTTCGAGAAGAGATCCTCGCAGAACACCACAACCCACCCGACGTTGGACACCCAGGCCAAAAGAAAATGCTGGACCTTCTCAAGAGGTCGTACTACTGGAGCACAATGAAAGGAGACGTACAGAGATTTGTACAAGGATGCGACAGCTGCCAAAGAAACAAGATACTACACCACAAAAAGACAACCCTGCTACACCCCATACCCCCAGCAGAAGGACCATGGACTGAAATCACGGTCGATATGATCGGACCACTACCAATGTCCAAAGGAGCACACGCAATCTTGGTAATAGTCGACAGGTTCTCCAAGATGATCCGACTTATCACAACCACAACGACCCTAAGCTCAAAGGGTTTAGCAGAAATATACAGGGACCACATCTGGAAGCTACACGGCGTCCCGAGAACGATCATCAGCGATAGAGGACCACAGTTCGCAGCAAAATTCATGGAAAACCTATGCAAGGCCCTAGGAATCGACAGAAGACTATCCACAGCATACCACCCCCAGACGGACAGACAGACAGAACATATCAACCAAGAAGTGGAAACATTCCTACGACACTATGTGAACTACCGACAAAACGACTGGGCTGACTGGCTAGCAACAGCAGAATTCCAGTACAACGACAAACAACACAGCGCCACAGGACACTCTCCATTCTACATCAATTATGGAAGACACCCCTGGAAAGGGAACCTGACCACAGACCCAGAAACACCCGCGGTAGACGAATTTGTCCAAAGCCTAAGTGCGATCAGACAGGAAGTATCGGAGCATCTAACAGCAAAAGGAGATGAAACAAAACGGAACCATGATAGAAGACGAGGAAAGCAACGTGAACTATCAATAGGACAATGGGTATGGCTCAAAGGGACAAACATCAAGACCAACAGACCCATGGAGAAGCTGAACAACCGGTGATACGGACCATTCCAAATCACTGAGCAGATAGGAGTATCAGCCTATCATCTAAAGCTGCCAGAAGACTGGATCATTCACAATGTGTTTAACGAATCGCTGCTAACGCCACACCAGACACCGAACTACACGGGGCAAGGAATGCCTACACCACCGCCACCAGTACTAGTTGGAGAAGAGGAGGAATACGAAGTAGAGGAAATCTGAGGAGAACACAGAAGGGGCAGAGGAATGCAGTACCTAGTGCACTGGAAGGGATATGGAGATGAACATGACTCATGGATACCCGCATCCTCATTAGGAAACGCACAAGAAGCACTAGAGACATACAGGAAGTCCCTTGCGGAGCAAGGAAAACCTATAAAAGGGGGGCAGAAATCACCAAAACCCATCATCAACCGCACTCTTTGAACCATGTCTTCTACCAAAAACCGCCAATCTGTTGCCTCCCTCCTCAACACTGAGGAACCCCAAGCCCACAACTCCATCACTCGAGACGTCACCATGGACGAAGTCACGTCGTCCATTACCCAGATGATCACCGAACACAGGAAAGGAGTGTCCATCGACGAGATGCTAGGATGTGTCAATGATATCTCCAACATTCAGAAAGCAGTAACAGCAGCCAAATCAGCAATGAAGGACGCACAACTGGTCTTAACCGCAATCTCACCACGAATCCAAGCAGCCACCCGAGGACAGAGAAGACACAACCAAGCCATTGACCACGTGGAGGACATACAGGTTGTGTTATGGTTCAGCGGGCTCCTAGACCTAAGTTAGGAGGCGCCTAGCTAATTAAGGACCGAGATCCTTAACCAGCCTGCTAATAGGTGAATTGGCGAAGTGACGATACCAAAGTATAATCAGCAACCGATAGCGTTGAAGCGTCGCAGCTATGGGTCCGTTAACTTCAGAGGATTAGAAGTTAAGGTCGACCAATCTTGGATTAGACGGGTAACAGTTAAGTTACAACAGAAGAGAATCAAAAACTTGAAGTTTTTGATCCTGTAATCTACGCCTATTTATGCAAGTCCAAGGTCGTTGTGTACTACTGTATTTACGAGTCATAAATGTCTGTCCGAGTCATCGATCGAAAGAGAGAAACTACTAGTACACTACAGAGCGTCCAATGAGTCAGTCTGTATCTAGATCGTAGTCCATGATCTACTATAACGTTCTATCTACTCCGAGTCATCATTCTCTGAGACAGTAGAACGTTTGGACGAGGTGGGGAAGCCCGTGGAGGACTGCTGAGGCGTAGGCGCTGCGGACGAGGATGAGGAGGCCGAGGAAGACGAGGGTGAGGATGAGAGATCGTAGGGAACGATCTCCGAGGACATCTCCTGATAATAGGAGGCAATAGCACGGAGTGGCACATCTTCTGAGGAGTCAGAAGAAGCATCGGACACATCATCGAACAGCCAAGGCTGCGATGGATAGTGGTGGCCGTATTCTCCTGACTCGATGAGCGCAGCAAGAACTCCAGGAAGTTCCTGCTCGTCATAGAACATGAAAGGATGTCGCCAGGTGGTACAATTATCTGTGACCGGATAGGGGCACCATCCATTCTCAATGGCTGCCATCCAGCACATTGGATACGTGCTAAGGACTTCGCCGTCTCCGACTATGTGGCGGTAGGGAGCCGCATGCATAGCTCGTTGTAGAACTGCATTAAGCTCGGTACAGTCGTAGACAGGGGGAAGAGGTGTGAGCCTGTAATCGGAGGTGTGTCCAGCGATGACTCTAAGAAGGTTCTGGCCCTCAGGAACTAGGACATGAGTCCCTGGGTCCATAACAGGTCGACCTAGAGGACTTCATCAACACCGACATCGGAGGGAAATTGCTATCCCTATGCTCCATATTATCTGAGGTGCTGGTCCTTGTACACTACGACGGAAACGACAAAGAGGAAGGAGCTGTCAAATTAGCACAACTCCTCATGGGTACAGACCCATATCCGCTCGAAAGTAGGAAAGCCAGGAGGACAGGCAAAATGGACAGAGAAGAGAAAGAGGCAAGAGAAAGCGAAGAAGAAATCCGATGAATCCCAGCCATCGCCATGGAAGTCGAGAACATGCTCTCCTTCCTGACGGCACCAGAGCGAGTAGGACCCAAGGAAGTCAGAGAATGGGAGTTCCCCAGTACATTCACCACGCTACTCGATAACGGAGAACTCGACAAACAATACGTCGACCACATCCTTGCCACCTTACTCATCGACAAGCCCAACACCTGGGGTACTATGAAAGGGATCAAGATTGCCATGTTCGCAGGAGGTCTGGACCACACCAAATTATTCATCACACACAGCACCGTCAACGACAAGTTCTACGCAGGACCCACCAAGAAAGACCTCGCACGATTCATCGTAGGGTAACTGTGTGGTCACAGAGCATAAAAAGGGGGTAATGTTATATTCCCTTGGGGCTATCGTGTATTATAATATCCATCCATTCCTATCATCGCCCCGCTTGTCAAGGACCTGTCATCTTTCTGCTGTTTCTCTTACTGTGATCACTCCAATGTTTACTCAGCTACTACATCATACTTACTCAGCCGCCACTAGAGACTCTCCAGTAGGAATACCCCAGTAGTATATATACACCTAGTTACTCTGTTGTATTCCTCACGCTTTACCAACTCGTTGATTCCCCTTCTCTACTCTCTCATCGCCCTCAAGTCTTCACCACTTGTTGCAACCTGAGTTGTTCACTTAGGAAGGTCGTAACAAGTGGGTTCCTCTGCAAGAAAGAGCCGGATGGTCGCGCACTAACTACTGGCATGATGTTATGGTCTCGACGACGAACCCCCTACATTGGTTATACAAGTGGCGCCTCGAACTCCTCGACATTCCGGACTATGAAGAAGTGCTGGGCCGATCCACCTCTCCACACGGAACCCCTCCGCCCCTTCGGTACGAGTCTCAGTACCTCAACCACCACCTTCGCCAGGTATGGGATAATTCGCCCTTTATCCATATCTATCGGCACAGACTCTACGAGACCACAATCGCTCGGCCCGCACTCACTGGAGCCGACAACTACGGATGGAGGCAGATCGTCGGAGATACGTCTTTCACCCACCCGTACCTGATGGGCCGACCCTACGACCTTCGCCGGACCGACTCCCCTGTCGATCTCTCTATCAGCCACTTCTCCACAACGTCATCGCCTTCGGATCAAGAGAACTCCGATAGTACGGATTCCGTAGATCCATCGTCTTCCATTTCACAACGAGCTTCCATTCCCGGAACGCCATCTCGTTCCGACGTCCCTTCCGATCCCGTCAGTAGTGTTTCACCTTAGTGAGCAATGGACGAAATAGTAAAAGCAGAAGTATCTCGAAATGTATAAATAAAGGACTATTCTGTAGTTGAAGCTTCAGCTTCAACCTCTTGTTTACTTCCCTCCTTCCTATGCTTGTCCTACCTCTCTCTCTCTTGAATACAACCCTATTGTTGCATTCCCTCGAGTGAACTTAGCGTTCTCCTGTCTGTCAACAGCAGGAGATATTAGTCTCTGTTCAGTACTCCAGGACAACCCAGTGTTGTCAGCCGAAGGTGATCGTTGAAGTGATCCTTCAGTGTTGACTAGCCTAGCGGCCATCCTCGCGGTGCCCTCTAGGTGAACCATAACACATGATAATCGACCTCCCGCACAAAATATGCCTGACAAAGAGGCAGGTGCACGTCTGCGTCAAATGCGCCGCAACTTCAATGAGCGCGAGACAACGGGAAATCCCGTATTTGACACATGGCAGACTGATGAACCAGTGGATCAAATGGAAGAAGATCCGATAGCTCAACTTGCGAAAGAAGGGGGAGTAAAATTTATCGACTATTTAATTGCACAGGCGAATTCCGCCGAGGTTAAAAATAACACACCAAAGCAGCATCAAGATTTAGCGAAATTAACTGCTGAAGAATGTGCTAAGTGGGATAGCGCTGAAAATGATGAAATGAAAGCGCTTAAGGATCAACAAGTATATGAACTAGTCAATCTCCCAAAGGGAAGGAGAGTGATTAAAAATCGCTGGGTTTATACCGCCAAGTCCGACAGCAGATACCAGGCTAGGCTAGTGGCAAAAGGATTCTCACAAATCGAGGGTGTCGATTTTGATGAACTATTCTCACCAGTTGTCTGATACGAGTCCACGCGTATACTACTTGCGTTAGCGGCTCTAGAAGATTGGGATATAGAAGGTCTAGACATGAAGACTGCCTATCTATACGGACACCTCGAAGAAGAGATATTTATGGAGCAGCCAGAAGGACACATCATTCCTGGCCAAGAGAAAAAGGTGTGGAGGTTGCACTGGGCATTATATGGCCTTAAGCAAGCCGGCTTATCCTGGTGGCGCAAAGTATCCGCGTCAATGATAACCCTAGGATTTAAGCGATGCAAATCTGATGCTGGCGTATATATTTATGTCAATCCAAAGACTGGCAAGCTTGTCATTGCCATTGTCTACATTGACAATGTGCTGTTTATGGGAAATGACTCCACCCTTCTGAAGAAGAAGAAAGGAGAGTTCATGAAGCAATGGGATTGTAGGGAAACCTCAGGAACAGAGTTCCTTGGCATGACAATCTGTCGGGATAGAAAAAATCGCATGATCTACCTAGATCAACGGGATTACCTAGATAAGGTTCTAAAGAGGTTCAACATGATTGACATGAAACCCGCAAAAACACCTCTCCCGGAAGGCTACCAAGCCGTTGCGAATCCTGGTGAGCCCATTCCAGTGCTCCAAACATGCTTCCAACAGGTGATTGGCTCCTTGATGTACCTAATGATCGGCACGCGACCAGACATTGCGCATGCTGTGACACAACTATCAAGGCACGCTCACAACCCCAGTCAAGAACATCTTGACTGTGCGTATTACATAATGCGCTAGCTTAGCGCGACGCGCCTTTACCGTATCACCATGAACAGAAAAGGGGGAGAAGGTATCATTGCCTTCAGTGACAGCAATTGGGGAGCTGATCCCAACACTAGACGGTCTCAGTCCGGTTACTTTGTGTCATTTGCGCAATCCACAGTGACATGGGTTTCTAGGATGCAAAAGACTGTCGCGTTATCTTCTACGGAAGCCGAGTATATGGCACTCTCAGATGCGAGTCGCCAACTAGTCTGGATTAAGCAATTACTAGGTGAGCTTAATTTCAGCCTTCCACCCCTTTCTTTGCACGGCGACAATATGGGGTCACTATTCTTATCGCAAAATGAAGCAGTAGAGAAGCGGTCGAAACACATCGACATATGCTATCACTACATAAGAGAAGTGGTTGAAAATAGGATGATTGAAACTGCACAAATCAAGGGAACCAAAAATCCTGCTGATCTCCTTACCAAAAATCTCGGCACGGTTAAGTTTAATTACTTCCATGATAACTTTTATGGGCTTGAGTTTGTCTCGCCCAAACTGCGCTGAGGAGCGCAGTATAAATACCTATAATATCTGCTTGAGCACAAAGAGCGTCTTCACACATGTGACTCTGAGCAAGGGGAGTGTTGACACGGTAATGCGTGACATGCTCTTCATCACATGACTTGTGATCTTGTCATATGCTGACAATAAATCCTTGTCAAAACCGATGCTGTGCGATAACCGCATGGACATCAATTATGCTTCTATCTATTTTTATATACAATAGAATAGTACGCATTGCTCTCGCACCTTGCCTGCATGTTGAGTGATGCGGTAGTTTACTTAGGGTAGATGCTTAGTCATCAGACTACACAATATGGTATATAAGGACTTCGTCCATTATGATAGAATATAACTTTCTCTGCTCTTTACATCACACGTACTCAACTCGCTCTAAGCTCTTCAAGCTCCTCAACACCAATTCACTCTGTAAGTGCATGCATTCTACCTCATAGTACACCGCTACGCAACGTTCTGCTGTTAACACCTATATCCCAAATTACCCATACATCAACTGGGGAATGTATTTGGCCTCAATCAAGGCCAATTCTACGGTGCTCTCTACCGACTGCACTCTGTCGTCGACATCCCATCACCCGATAATGCTTCCAAGAGTTCCTTGGGCATTTTTCATCCTTCCTTCTTTGATTACCTGAAGGCTCCCAAGCGCTCAGGTCGCTTCTCAATCGATTTGAACACGATTCATGCACACTTTGCCACACATTGTTTCAGCGTGCTCGACAAGACCAAATTCAATTATGCCAAAGAGTTGACCTGGACTTTGACACAAAACGATCCGCCAGCCTTCCCCCTCGCCCATCAGATTTTCGCATATGCTGCAGCGAACGTTTGGACGGCGTGTGTGAACCTTGGAGACACTGCCAATGATCAATTGTTTGAAGTCATCACTAAATTCAGATATCCGTTACTTTGTCACGTCGAAGACAAAATACCCGTTGCAGAATTCTCGGAATTTAATTTATGGCTAATGAAGCAGGTATGTCAGGCTTGGAGCCTTAACTTGAATCCACCTTACTGACGATGTTCTCTGCAGGTCCGAAACCATAATCTTCCAGAAATTATACAGCCTGTGCAGTTGGATGAGGACTCCCTGATAGAAGTGTTTGTCAGTTCTGTTTCCTTCACATGTCGGCACGATCTGATATCGTACGACACAGGGATCCCCCAAGCTTGACACGTATAATAAGGACTCTCCCTCCGCATTTATGATTGGAGTAGAACCTCATCGCGTTGTAGTCATGCTTACCTCCAGCTCCCTCATCCTCTCACCTGAGAGTTGATCGAACCAGAAGAATTTGTCCCACTAACTCTCTAGTCAAAATAGGCTCCTTCACTGATATAGCGACGGCTTCTATATGCCTTGGGTGGGGTTTTTTTGTTATGATGTATCTGCTTCATTGGCGTTCCATCATTTGAGAATGTTCGAAAGATCTTAAACCACGTTCCCAGGGTAACGTACTTAAATATCCTTCGGGCCATAGCTACTACATGTACGCGAAGCTCCGTGATAGTCCTTCGAGTACTCTAAGGCCCCAGTCCTGTGCGTCATATTCAATATGCGACCAAAGCCCGCTCAAGGACCGACTCAGTGGCCAAATATCACAACATTAGAATACTCCAGAACACCCAGTGTGTAGACTTAATGAGCTGTGCGATCGCGTTTCGTTCCAAGCAAGGAACTTGATGAGAATTTCCGACGAGATCGATTAAAATAGTTTCATCCAACTCCCCCACAATCGTAGGGCGGCGCGCGCTCTCCTTGATCTCCTTGTAAAGCAAAGCTTGTCCCCAGTACCGGAGTCTTTTCATAAGAGCATTGACAGTGGACGGTTCAATGATCCTTCAGAAGACAGCCCGCCTCGGTCCTCCCCCCACATTCGGTCCGATGCCCTACGCATCCTAGAGGTGTTTGGTAGTGGATGGTGTGATGGGCACTCACCAATTGGCACATCTATTAGGGCTTGCTAGAACCAGTATTTTTTCGCACCCTGGACAAATTCTAATCTGTTCTTCGAATTTCCTAGGGTGTGATGGTGAAAGCCTGATCCACTGGAACCGGGTCGTTCCTCACTTCTCTCATTAGCAATTATTCTACGAGTCTTATCATCCTCTAACCAATTTCTCGTATCCTTGGCAGCTATCCAACAGTCCCATCCATCCTGAAAGCGATGCGACGGACTCCATCGCATCCTATTGATCATTTCCGTTGTGTTAGTGGGCTTAGGCAAAATGCTCAATCAATGTGCTGGTTACTCGAGCCTTTCTCAATGGATACTTCACAAGAACTGGCTCTATATGGTGAGTACGTCTATATTGCTTGGTTACCGTACTCAAACAGTTCTCACCATCCTGCCAAAGGGTAAGAAAAAATGGGAGAGTGTTGCTTTCTCTACATTGCAAATAGTTGGATGATATTTAGTGTATATGATATAGCTTCTGTTGTAAGCGGTACCTTCATATGAGATTAAGTATTTGGTGCCATTTGGGTTCGCAATATCTGTGAGACTAAGCCGAATACACCGATTACACCCACAACTTGCAGACTCGCTGAATACTCGATTGCTATGGTGCCCAAGTGGCATATCCGTCTTCACTATCCAATGGTCATTACACGTCCCCCAAAACCTCCGCCCACCCCACCTCCTTCGAGCACCCTGCGTCCCTCAGGATTCTGACAGACGTGGCGGGGGACGTACAATAGGGGAGATTAGGTGACATCGTTTCGATCATGTTATGATTTTCAGAATCCCGATTTCGCAACATCCTGTCTTACTCAACTTGCCTAGCGGCGATTACCAGACGCGCACGCATACAATGAACATCGTATTGTTAAAAGAGTACTAATTATATCAGTGCTCGTTTGTGGTCAGGGCGTCATAACACTCCTTGAGTGGCCTGTAAGACCGGTTGTGTTGGTGACCGTGTACTGTTCTTGGATATAATCATGGTTCCAGTCTGTACTGAACATGGTCTGGTCTTCAGCCGAGGAACATTGATGCTTGTTGTAAGCCAAATGAACGGATGAACTGGAGCGATGGACTACACCGATCATGTATGGCACCAATGACGTGAATTTTGACACGCGTGGTGCAGCATCAAAGGAGCATGAATTCTGACCTTGTGACGGCCGGAAGCAACTTGGGCAACCTTCGGAATACTGATAGCAGTTCCTTGGGGTCGCGAATCAGTTTAATAAGCCTCAGAAGCAGTGAAGACAAACATAAAGACTCGTCTCCCAGAGTAAATGATGTTTGTTGTATGTCCGGAAGCTCACTAAAGGCGCTCACGGCTCGGGATATCAAGGCGGTTGACGGAACGGAGTGGATCCGCATCAGCCGGCAACCAACCCGCGAAATCAGGCCACTCCCATTGGTTCCCGGATAAAACCGGATGGTCACATGAGAGTCACCGACGGACCATTCAAAAACTTTTCAACTCTGCACCACATCATCATCTCCTACACTTTTCGTTGACCTTTCTCTAATCCCTCTTCTCCCCTTTGTCTTTACGACTTTATAGAAATGCCTTTCGCTGCTGGTACGTAGCGTCTTTACCCGCAACTTTCTCTGGTTCGTGCGCTATTTGGGACTGACACGCTGTCGTGATTTTATAGGTGATGCTGGTAAGGGTGCCGGTCTCTTCAAGACCCGCTGTGCCCAATGCCATACCCTCGGTGCCGGTGAGCCCAACAAGGTTGGCCCCAACCTCCATGGGTGAGAGCGTTACTTGAGACTCTGCTCTGCCTATTGATATTGATACGTTCTCTAGTATCTTCGGCCGCAAGTCCGGTCAAGTTGAGGGTTTCTCTTACACCGCCGCCAACATCAACAAGGGCGTGACCTGGTCTGAAGAGACCCTCTTCGAGTACCTCGAAAACCCCAAGAAATACATTCCTGGGACCAAAATGGCCTTTGCTGGCCTGAAGAAGGAGAAGGACAGGAATGACCTCATCGCCCATCTTAAGGAAGCTGTGAGTATACGCACCTCAATTCTGTGTTTACCATGACACTCATATCTTGAACAGACTGCTTGAGTTGTTCGCGGGAGCATGACACTACACGCTATATTTTTAATTACCACTTAATCTGTCATTGGATACACCTGGCTAGTAGATTCCCTCTGTTCGTGGTTTAGATGTCCACGATGATGGGATGCCTGTCTACACACCCCACTTCACGGAATAGACGTTACTATTTATGCCAACTTGTGCCAGCTCATTCAATATTCAATGACTGCAATTATGACGTCACGCGCCTTCCGTCCACATCCGTCTGTGACTGACTGACTTTCTGGTGTATAAGATTTGAGGCATAGGGTCTATTTAGAAATTTAAGAGATAAGCACTCGATCGATATGACCCTTGTCTGGGTTCGTCCATGAAAATTTAAGTAGTCTACAAACCAAACATTCGGGTAAGGAGGTCTCTATACATGTTGTCAAATCATCATGCAAGTAATATGCTACATAAACACGACACGCAAGTGACGTTCACAAATTACGTCCACATAATGGTACGGTCAAAGATAGGCCAAGACGAAGAGAATGCGATAGCTTGGTCCTAATATAATGCGCGAGTCCCTTCGATGCATCATACTGCATTTTATGAGCCAAGATCGACTACACCCTGAGCATGCCGAACACACCTTTCCGCCGTTTCTCCTTTTCCTTCTGACTAGGCTGGCGTTCATATGCATTAGGCTCGGGCTCACCATCACACGACCCAATTCTTCTGTTGTCCTGGGGCTTGGACCTAGGGTGGTGACGATGACGATGATGTCGACGGTAATTATGGTGATCGCTCTGGTCAGAACTGTGGGCGTCCTTTCCCCCGCACGAAGAGTCCGAGCCCGAGTCGGATGAGGATTCGTCGGATGAAGACTCATCAAAAGCTCGTGGTTTATGATAAATGCAACAAACTAAACGAACAAGGGAGTATCATCAATGAATAGTAACAAAGACGCTCAATGAACGAGGACACACTCTTTGATTTCTTCTTTCCCATGTGTTCATTATCAACTACATCATCATCCCAAGCAACTCTTGGACCAGTATTCCTCGCACCCCTTAATTTCAGTACGCCGTTCGGCCGCTTTTCTGAACCCTGCTCCTGTCCGCTGTCTTCTCCGTCCTCTTTCGTAGGATCGGAGGTGATAGTTATTGTCCGGGAGCCATTTGCCGGCGAAGAGGTGGATCGCAAGGCAGTTGATGTTGATGCAAGGGGATATGCCATGTCAAGGTCACCTGGCTAGGATATAATTGTTCCGCAAGAGAAAACGAATTGGAAAAAGGGAAAAGGAGAGAAATTGAATTGACTGCGATAGAATCAAGGAAGAGTTCAGGTAAGAGTACTGCTGCGGCAGTGCAATCTCCAGTGTATGACCACGTGATATATTGCTTATCTAATTTCAGGTTGAGATGCTTTCCTATCAAAACTCGAGTGCTGCCCTTGCTTCACCTCCCAGAGTCGTAATTAACTTATCATTTACGATTGATCGCAACAACTAATAATACTTTCAAAAGTCCTAGGTGCACAAAGGATTGTAAGGAACGAATATTACAATTATCGGATTATAAAGCGCTCAGAAATCGCTTGCCGCCCAAGCATCATTTTCATCCCTAAACATACCCACCAACCAATGAACCAACCAACCGGCATTTAATGCAATCCAACGATTGCTCCGTGTGCAGCTTCGAATGCAGAAGAAACAGAGGCAGGAGAAGTCACGGAATTCCAGTTGGAACCACCAACAACAACAGAGCTAGCACCAAGGTCATGACCCGTGAATCCAAAATTGTCGGTAGAGAGCGACCCATCAGACTCGACGATGCTACCAAAGTGACTCGCAATGGAACTATCGAAGCTAACTTGGTGACCTGAGACGCGGTGCAAGTCGTTCTGGAAGAGACCGAGACTGGCATGGAATTGTTGGAAGACGACGGTTTGGGTTTCGACTTCGCAGACCTGTTCGAGGATGATCCTCTTGGCCATTTCTTGGATGACGAGCAGGCGTTGCTGGATAACTTCGATCGCTTGGGTGTGGCAGACTAGGTGTGATGATGTGTCGACAACTTGGGTAAAGTGGACGGAACTGTCAAAGTTGTCCACGCCGTAGAAGTTGTCAAAGTTGCCAAAGGACGAGAGACCACCCCAGTTGTTGAAGGAAACGAAATTGCGGGGTGCTTTTGAAAACGATTAGGAGCTAGTCATTCATTGGAATACTCAATTGACTTACCGATATCCCTGCTTATGGGAACTGGCCCAGCGATGGCGCCAGCGATGAGGCTGGAAGCAAGAATGAAGGTCGAAGCGAGCTTGGCGAACATGGCGATAAAAGGTTGAGGACTATTGCAAGGCAAATGAGTCTTCATCATCAATGGTCTTCTATCAACTCACCTAAAAGATAGAAGCGAGCGAAATATAATCGACGAATTGTAAAGGCACCTGGCCAAACGAAGAAAGAAGACGAAAAAGGGGGAACGAAGTGAATGATACTCTGAGGACGATATCCCACAGTTTTTTATACCCACCCAGTCCCATATCTTCAATACGGTCGGACATCGCGGTGACAAATGGTTGGGATGCCAGGCTCCGCCCGCCAAAGCCTTAACGACTGTCTTTCAACGTTAAACCCGACACTTCGACTGATTTTGGGCGCAGTGCCAGCTAGGATACGAGACGACCATCCAGGACGATATGATGCCAAGCAGGGGCTTGGCACTTTCCATTGGTCTTTTGGTGGTTATGAGAGGCGGAGGCGTTTGATAGACATATGTTGACTATTTTTACTTAATCAAATACTGTCTTTACTAATTCAGCGCTCGAGATCAAGTTTCGACGGCCCCTGGGCATTTCGGAACTAGTTCACTGCCAACCCCTCGCAATAGAGACTATCCGATGCCAGCCACTGTCACATCATACCATCGTATAATCAACAGATGCCCGCGCCGGTAGAGAGAGCCGAGAGCGATAGGGCGGGACAAAGGGTGAGTACCAAAAATCTGATTTTGAATGGATTTTCATGATGACTGGACGGAATTGGAACGCCAAGGCGCTCATCATGGTTGAAACGTTGACAGCCACTCAATCAACCTCCAAGTACACATCATGCCGCGCTACAATACGCCCTCTCTTCATATACCATTACTTCCAATTGTGTTTCTCTATGCTAATATCAGAGCAGAAGAAACCTTGGGAAGGTGCAACCCAGCCCACGACCACCTCGACCCTTCATCCCTCAAGTTTGTATCCTCATGCCACGATTCTATGTATTGCGCTCCTCGGGAGCCCACCAACTCGAGCACAAGAAATCTTATTGAAAGCTCGGGGGTTCGCAATCCTCTTGCCCGACCCAGTGATCCTACAAGTACAGGAAATAATATAGGAGGCGTCTGTCTAACCCGTCTCTGCAGGCGCGACGAGTTTCCATTTGGTTTTCCTCCGGATCGAGCCCTACCGCCGACCTGTCCAAAAGCCGCCTTCTGTCCAGATAATGGGAGTGGATGTCAATTTACATTACCACCTGGATCTCCATGTGAACTTTCACGGGATGAACAGTGCACTTCGCTTCCAGGTGCCGATGATCAACACTTATGTCTGAACCGAATTTGCACGTATGACATACTCTCTATACCACGTTTCACCAGAATTATTACTCATGTGCCGAATTGGTTAGGTACGCAAATGCCACATTCTCGGCTCCATGCGTGATGGAGAATACAACGTACACATTCCCCTCTTCGTCCACTAGAACCCTATATACACTTTCAATCGTGAGGCACGATTGTATCCTGCCATCGTTATACTGTGATCCGCAAAGTCGGGTTTGTGTATCAGCAAAGAAATTGGGTGAGGTCTGCGAGGCCGACTTCCAATGCGAAACGGTACATCTGAGAAGTCGACATTGTTACTCGCTTGCTCATGCACCGCACCTTCTAGATAACTTGTGATCGGGGAGTGTGTGTGAAGCCTGTTGATATGCCTAATGAGATTGTACCGTGGCAGTTGGCGATCACTATCTTCATTATCCTCGTCGGTATGACTCGACTATCCGATCAAACAGTATGGTGTGCTCAACTTGGAACAAGCAATGCTTATGGCTTCGTCTGTTCTTATCCTTATCCATCGCCGACACAGGTACATGAGGTTCAAGGAATTGCGTGAGTATTACGTTGACCAGCTCAAGTGAGTTTCTTTATCCCCAATCCCATTCGTTTGATGATCTTGATCGGGGTACTGGTGCTGGGGTGGTGATCATGTAGCCTCCGACGCGAGATTATTGCTTTGTACGGTGCGAGTGGTAGTGGCCATTCAACAAAGCTAGAAACCTAGTTGTATCTTTGTGGGGTATTTTTTTCTCAAGAGTATTCACTGGGGTCAGCCACTGACAGTTCGTGCGCGTGTGACCAACTACATGTTATCTTGTACTATCTCATTGTTCTCTATAAACCTGTGTATGCTTTGTCGTGCAAGATTTACCAACGACCGGTAACCTGGTCTCCTGCATTAGGCAAATCCAGTCTCATCTCCGTCCCCCACGTGATTGTAGATGCTAAAGATATCATGGATTCTACACAAGATGGAACTAAAATATCTTGATATATCTCTATATCATTCACGAGATCGTTAGAAGCATCCACTCCCCAGCCTCGGCCCCCTTCCTTTATCGCCGCCAAAGTTCACAGACATGATACGTCAGTTGCCAAGGACCTCTGAAAGGCACAATGCGAATATTCCGCGGTTTGCGTTTCACTATACCAACATCTCCGTCAGAAGGCCCATTATGTATTTAAACTCCGCGCGCATGGTGGGTGGTAGAGGGAGCAAGCCAAATTACCGGGTACAACTTACTCGATCCTAATGTTTATTTTGGTATAGAAGATATGTTTGGATGTTTGGTTGAAGGTGGCCGGTTGAAAGGAGCCGAAGATTCTTGGGCTCCATTAGCACGACCACATGTCAACGCAAAAGAGCGGCCAATCGCGTATATCGCATTCAGTCCGACCACTCGCTAAAGGGATAGTTGATTGATCAAACATGAGGTTGAACTTCGATTTGTGGGTCCACATTCCAAACGGGCTGGTGTGGCTGAAGATGAGGGGACACCAGACATCCCTTATTCCCGGTAAGAATCCGCAATCGACCGTTTTTTTTTTTTTTGCGATCGGAAACATTGTGGGCTGGTGGGCTCTAGACCGAGACGAAGTATCATCTACGTCGGCCGTGTGTCCTTTGTTGTCTCCTTTCCAGGGTTTCCTTATTCTGCTTCGGGGTATCTTTTCGGGGGTTGCACACCTCTTTCTTCTTACTTGCGTCGCAGGGTCGGAGCGATATTTTGGGCTTCGATACCCCTATATCAGTAACCCGGACGGTGTCACCGCGGCCTTTTCTTTCTGGGAATGACGCCGAGTGACAGAATCCTCTTTCTACTGATGTTTTTCCCTGGCTCTCGGGGAGTAGCCCGTTTTCTTTACGACATATCACCCCTTATCGTGTTACACAATATACCATAATTAAACGATCCTCGCTTCACATGAAATGGTGTCCAATACCCATAAACAAGAATTTACGTCGTTTGTTTACCCCCCTTCGAACACGACGCAAAAGGGTTTGTCGGTCTTGCCACGTTCAGACGCACATTGCGAACTACCGATCGAATCTCTTCACAACTGCCCCACTCCATTGGACACGTTCTGATGATCCCCAAAGCTTCAGAAACCGTCCTAACACGAGCTCGAATCAGAAGGCTTGCTGACAGATTTGGTCTGTAACTGCGCTTTTCATTAGTGGAATTTACGATATCTATCCCAAACACCAACGTGTATCAATGTTCAGACGAGATCGGATGTGAAGAAACGACGGGCGTCTTGAGATGTGGCAGAAGCCCTGTGGTAACATCCGCCCTTGTCGTTCGCTTATGGCCCTTTTTGGCGCCTGAAGATCCATAACTCGAGAATGTAACAGGAAATGATTACATAGACGTGATATGGAGCTCAATTCAAAATAGAAATTCGAATGTAATGCATTGCCCATTGTAATTGCTGTATAAGTACATAAATTGCGTATGGAGAGAATAAAAATACTACAAGCCATCAAGTAGGAAATGGAGGAACGAAAGCGAAAGCGAGAGCATACTGAGAAATGCATAAATAATATCGTAAATGCTCGGTTTGAATGCAGAATATCGAAGAGGGCGTGATGTAGACATTTGATATGTGAGGGTATGGCTAGGGGGTCGGATGCGGACGATCAACGTCGTAGAGGGGGGGAATACCGGATGAATGCGAAGTGACGATAAAAATAGTGCCATGAGGAGTCATGATGTAGACGTGTTAAGATGGTGGAGTTATTCATCCGTAATAGACCCTACGGGAAAAAGAAGTTAGCCCAAGTCCGAGGTTGGCGCATGTCAAGAGAACGCACCCTCGAGATGTTGTCGATATGGGTTTGAAATCCTTCCGACCCTCGCTCACGAAATGTCTTAGAACGCTTTCCCAGTCTTCTCTGGTATCCCAGGTGATCTTGCTCGGCGGGTCAACTTCCACCGGAATCACTTGGCTAACACTGCTGCCGCATTGTAGAATAACGATGAGGGTACCGATGCCACCATTGGCTCTGGACCGTTCCTCACGGCGTTGAATGTCGGCCATAACTAGTGGGTCTCGAATGTAATGGCGGGGAACAATATGTGTTGATGTGACAGAAAAGCTGTGTTCGTTGTTATGAGCTTCAATGATGAATAGGAATGGACCCAGGGACACTCACCGACGGTGAGACTCCGGGTGGTTTCGGTAGTCGAGCTCAATTAGAAGAGCATTCTGCCTAACGTTGGCAGGAATGCGCTTAAGTTGGAGGGCCTGGAACCCTGCCCAGCCAAGAAGAGCGGTATGCGCGGAGGTGAAGTTGCGAAGGTTCTTGGCAAGGTTCTCGTCTCCATAGGAAGAAAGTGCTTGTTGCTTTGCATCCGCCAATTGGGATGCGGTGTGTTGGCAAATAGCGCGGTGGGATGGCCAATGGATCTTCTGACAGTCTGGTGACTGGTATGGATAGATTAGGCGAAGCTCAGAGCTAGAATGAGGTGGACACTCACACAATACTGGGTCGTCATCTGGTTTCGCAAACGTCAAAGGTCAGATGAATGATGGATGATGGATGTATGGACACAACGTACGCAGCCACCACATAGTCTGAACCTCACAGTCGGAGTCTCGGCTGCGCCGCATTGGTCGCAGATACGGTAACCACGTTGCCTATGGTGATGAACGGGAGGGGTATGGTAGTTGGCGGCAGCAGGTTGTGAATAATAAGCAGTGGCCATTGTGGGGGAAGAACCTGGGCTTGGATTGGGCTGTGCCATTATTGTGAAGATGTAATATATAGGGGTGACATTGGAGGAGAGGACCGGAAGATCGTAACGAGGAGAACAAAAAAGCAGGAAGCAAGGCCAACTGCTTTTTGTCTGGATACCTCTTTCTTTTTGTTGCAGTATTAGATCACGGGACTGGATAACAAAAGACTGATGACTCCCGTAGTCCTCTTTCGGCACCCAACAATTAACACTCCATCACGAACCCTCCTTTTACACAAAAGCCCGTGGGAGCGCTATCTCCGCATCCCTATTGCCTCCGCCCCTCTAGTCCTCTTCCAGAATATATCATTGCTCCTGTATATCACATTGCGTCAGACAGTCGCTTTTGTCTGACCCATCAGTTAATATACTCCCGACAACATAGGGACGTCAGACTTTTAAGCTTTTGCCACTCCAGCGTGTGACTCTTCTCCATTGTTCTGACGAACAAAGTTCAAGTGCTCATAAAATGTCACAGGCTATGAATAACGGGTACCGAGTCACATTCTCGCCGACGCAGGTGCTTCTTTTCGAAAGTGAAACTGGCATATCTTTCTCAGAATCTCAGGTGTCGAAACTGTCGTGGAGGGAAGAAATTTCCCAGGCAATTTTTGGTGTGTCGTGGGAGTCGAGTATGTAATCCCTCCTCGGATCAACAATACGGCACTGCCACGACGGAAATGAAAGTCGGGATTACTGATCACGATAAGATCATGAAATAACCAATACAAAATATAATCACACTCTCTTTCCGTAAAATAATCTCGACACAATGATGAGCTTCACCAACCTACCTTCAAATCACTTCCTCGCACAGCCGAGGCCAGACTCACTCCTCCCTCAAAATGCAGGTCTCGTCGACACAACCACACTCGCAGCTCATGATTTCGACGTCGATAACCGGACCGGTTTCATGCCGCCTCAAGCTCCCCTAGAACGCTTACCGCTGACATGGGAGGAATGGGAGTCCGTACTTGATTCTGCGGTATCACAGAGATTGCAACTGGCTGAGCGAGTGGAAAATATGGATGAGCAGCGAAGGGAAATAGAGGCAAGTAAATCCAGAGTCTGGCGATGCAGTGTCTCAGAGGTACATTGGTCAATCTATCCTCTTAAATTATCCTAATGTCTGTTTTTTTTCACAGATGTCATTACTTCCAACAGACGAACTCAAGCGCTCCGAACGAGCGCTCCGACGAGCCCACCACGTCTTGTCATGTCTGCTTCATTTTTACGTTCAAACTATACCCCCAACAGAATCGCTCCTGATACCACGGCCGCTGACTATCCCGCTCCTCCAAGTCTCTCGCCAGCTACAATTACCCCCCGTCGTCACATACTCCGACGATGTGTTATATAACTGGGCCCACAAGGAATTGCACGACGATAGCCTCAAGCAAAGTACCCTCCCAACAATCGATAACCTTCGGTGCCAGACTACCTTTACAGGCACTACAGACGAAGCGGAATTTTATTTGACTTCCGCACGCATTGAGCTTCGTGGAACCGAAGCCCTTGAACTCATGCGTCTAACTATGGACGAAGCTTTCGTTGGCGATGATATCGCTATGCGCAGGATCACGAGCTACCTCGAACGTATGGCAGTCGTTATCGGAGAACTTCGTCAACTCCTTTTGAAAGTCAAGGAAGTCGTCAGCATAGATGTCTTCTACCACGAGATCCGTCCCTGGTTCAGAGGTGCAGAAGGCGATCCCTGGGGCCGACCGTGGATATTCGAGGGTCAAGATGAAGTCGAAGGTTGGGCCGAAATGGAGGAGACCTCCGGCGCTAGCGCTGGACAGAGCTCTCTAATCCAAGCTTTAGATATCTATCTGGGTGTCGATGCCGAATCCGCCCATACTTCGTTCACCCCACATGCATCCGGCAAGTCATTCCAGGAACGAATGCGCGCCTATATGCCGCGTCACCACCGAGCTTTCCTCAATCACCTCCGAGGAAATCAACGCCCTCTCCGCGCACTCGTTCAAAAGGCAACTGAGGAGGGCTGCGAGTCTCCGATTTTGGAAGCTTATAACGGAGCGCTCAAGGCGCTCAAGGAGTTTCGAGATGCACACATGGTTGTGGTGGCGCTGTATATAATCGGCCCTGCAAGACGGGCCGTGAAGGAGGCGGCACCTGTGGCCATCAATGATGTAGCAAAATCTACCTCAACGCTCAACGGGGTTAGATCATTAGAACGGGACAAAGAAGAGCCCTGCAATATAGACAAAGGGAGAACAACGGAGGGGAGTTGTAACGAGGACGAGGATAAGGGAGCGCTAAGGGGTACTGGTGGTACTGATTTGGTCAAGTTTTTGAAGGGTGTTAGGGACCAGACGGCGAATACTTACCTG
>QFDT01008610.1:0-11045 GCA_003315915.1 Macrolepiota dolichaula | reverse complement strand
CTTTTTACAGCGGGCACAAACTAGGAGCTTCGGGTTCTGGGTTCCACATAAGGTACAACATGTTCCCTCCAACGACTTCCTGCGTTGGTCCTCTTGCCTAACAGCGTTCAAGAATTCCGGCATAGCGCTCCGGAATTTTTCACACATATGACGCGGCACCATACCATCGGAGTCAGCAATGTCAACGCTGCCCCCATGGGCAAGGAACCACCTGAGCGATGTTGCAGCCTTTTTCTTCGCGTCGGAAACGGAGAACGGAAAGACTTGTAGAATTTCGTGTGCAACGATGCCACCGTATCGGTTACGGTCATTGACATCCCCTCCTGCATCGTATAAGAGTTGGGAGTAGTCGAAGTCAAAACCTGGTTTGGTCGAAAAGGAATGAGACAACGCCGTCGTCCCGGATAGATCTTTCCCGTCTACGGCTAAGCCTTTCTTGATGAAGAACCGAGCGATGTTGAAATAAAGATCTTTACGATCTGGTCGGATGATACGGAAGAGCCCAAGGAGATTGAAAATCGGGACCTGAGTTGGGCCCCACCGCAGTTTGTACAATTCGTCACAGACTTGCTTTGTTGACTCACAGGCTGGGGAGGCTGCGTCACAGGTGGGGTCCACTGATTCGGAATATTTTGCGAGGCGAGTTTTGAAATCCTTATCAATGGAGGATAATTCTCCCAGTAAGAGCGCTTGACCGAAATCGTCAAGATCACGGTCGGGATTCATGTACTCCGAAGTGCAAAAGGTTCGGAGCCTTTGGGACTCTGCCCCGGATAGAATATCATTGGTTGCGATAAGATCCTCAAGTTTTCTTTTGAGTATCTCAGCATGAGCTTGTACCCCGATAATAAACGCACATGAACCCACCGTCCATGTCCGTTCTCCACAGCATGAGCAATTCCCTGAATTTTCTGTTGTATTGTTTGGTTGAAGGACATGTTGATTTGTAGGGTCGGGAGACGATAATGGGAAACTACGGGTGTCCGGGTCAAAACAAAAAGTGTTCGGGACAAAGACGTGGAGAGACGGGTTTTTAGCGTGTCTTGATCACATGACTTAGGATATGACCGCGATCAATATTATCAACCCAATTACATATTAACAAAGATATGTACATCACCGAATGCAAGAGAGGGAGGCAGATGCAACAATCTACAGGCATCGTTCAACCTTTGATAGCAGTCTGTAATTCCCCACTTTCAATCAATTCTTGCACGATATCCAAGCCACCAACAAGCTCCCCTTGGACGATGAGCTGAGGATATGTCGGCCAGTCATTGAGCTTCTTTAGTCCTGTACCGGATATAAGAGACTCCCAGTCACCAAAGTGAGAAGAAAGACGCACCTTGTCGAACATTTTCATCGGTAAGTATGTCGAAATGCTTAAAGTCGATATTCTCATTGCGCAGAAGTCCAACAATTTTCCTTGAAAACCCACACTTGGGGTCATCTGGTTCGCCTTTCATGAATAAGACTACGGGGCTCTGATCCATCAGTTTGCGTAAGCGCTGATTCAGCTCTTCTGGTGTTTCTGACTTTTCTTCCACCGTCGTAGAAGGTGCAGTAGAAGGTGCCTCTGCAGGCTTCTGGTCGGTGTGTGACAAAGGATTATAGGCAGACGTCGTCGCATGCTTCTCTACAAGCTTTGCTAATGCAGTGGCATCGGCACCAGCCACTCGCCCAAGCAATACATGTCCCTGATGCGGTGTCCAGATGTCGAAGAAACGTAGCTTGGGCAAGGGAAGGAACAACATACCCTCAGGAGAACGAAAGCAGGAACGGCAGCTATATCGAAACTCTCCGCAATCTCAGCTTGTTCCTCCGCTTCTACCTGGTTTTCGTTCAGTAAAGCATTACAATTATACGCAATAATCACACGCCTGGAGAAATAGCACCGCAGGATATTTCTTGGAGAGTTCCGCGACAACCTCATTCATCTGCTTGCATGGCTCAGCCCATGGCGCCCAAAAACTGATCAGGGAGACACGATTGAGGTCTTGGGATAGTAGCTCCTGAAACTGGGGCGTATCCGATACGTCGTAGAAATTTGTAGCCATTGGATATTAACAAGGGCGAAGGGAGAAAATGGATAACTGTTCAAACGTATGTCAAGGTTTACTCATCTGATAGTTGAGTGAATGGCGTAATTCGGATTCCTCCGGTCGATTACTCAGCAGCTTTCTGGACTGCTTCCATATATAAATAGTTTCGCGGTTTGCGACTCGCCGATCCTTAGTCTATCGTGAACAATATATTACACACTAGCCTGGGAGACAGTTCCTCTTGACTGCCTTCTTCCCCAGTTCCTGTGATGAACCCGCTACGAGTGTTTCCCTTGGAGTTACAGGGCCTCATCATCGATTGCTTGTCTCAAGATCAACGGACACTCCTTAAAGTCAGCTCATCATGCAAAGCTTGGCGGCTAGAATGTTATCGACATCTATTTTCTGACTTATTCTTGGACCTTAATTCCGCTGAATCTCTTTCACAACTTTTGGACCACCCATTCACGCGAGCCACTGTGCCCTCATGCGTCCGACAGTTGTACATCAATTTGCATTCGGGTGGAACGGTTGTCAGAGAGGATGCACTAGGAGCTTTGCGACATGTCCTTATGCACCTATCGCAAGCTGATCGTGTCGCTCACTTGATTCTTTCCAACGTTCACACTTCGAACACCCGAATATATTCCACGTTGTCTTCGAGCTTTACCAATATCAGGTCCCTCCACCTCAACAACTCTTCGTTCGCAACATTCATCGAGCTCACGGCATTTATATCCGCTTACAGCCGGGCCGATCGAATTTTGCTGAAAAATATTCTATCTCCAACACCCAATCTACCATTCCCTCGGGCTTCTGCACTTCCTGTGGGCGTGTATAACCTCCAGATTTGGTCGACTTCTACCGACTTCTATACGAGCCTGCAATGGTGTCGTACAGCATCAACTGTAGAAGTGGAGCACGTCGGGCAGCTGGCATACTTATCCCGCATACGACGGAACAACATAAACGAAATTTTACAAGCATTAGCGCCGTCTCTCCACTATCTAGAGTTCATGCATTCAGCACAAGGTAGGTGGCAGGATGCTGGCCCCATTATCCACCGTTAAATTACCATCACAGGTGTTGCATTTCAGATTCCCTACGAACTAGACCTTCACCGCACCATACATCTTCAATATCTCAGCCTCGGCTCTCCAAATCGTGTCCTCGGCGTCATGCCTTGGATCCCCCGTGTCCTGAACCAGCTCGAGGGGAGGTCGTTGCGGGGGCTTCGAATATCTTTCTCTGCGTCTAGACAGTTTATTCTTGATCTCCCTTTTCTGAAGTTCCTTTCCAAAGTTTTGCAGGAATCACAATTTCGTACGCTGGAGGCGATTCGGTTCCTTGGTTTCAATACCCTCGGCGATAAAGAGGTTGAGGCCCTTGTCGTCCAACATGTCGGTCACTCGCTCTCGAGCTGGCATCAGGAAGGGAAACTAAAATTTGCCTTTCCATTGTGACATCGAGCCAACAAACCGTCATCTTTATCGCGCTCTGATGGGCTCGGTCTTGGGCGCTCCTCAATGCGGTATTTTGGGCATAAGGCGCTTATAGCTCCAAACGTGACATTTCCAAATGGATTTTGATGGGCGCTAAGCGGTTGCAAGGGGCATTCAGGGACAATCAATATATTATCTGGTGTACTTATGTCAATCTCACATAGAATAAACGACACTACCCCCCTGCGAAACCGCGGTGACGAGGAGGGTAGAGAGAAGTCAGTGACCTTTGGATAGCAAATGCCAAGGGTGCCTTTACAAACCCCACCCCAGCCACCGGGTCTGCAAGGTTCCCGATCAACGACGTGGCTTTAGCCTTGGGAATCGGTGACTGCATGTCCACCTTGAGAGACGATAGGAAAAGGCCGATTTTCCGCCACGGACAATAATCTGTACCCATAATTGGTTGCTGGCACAGGGTGCCTCACGGGCCCGAATAGACAAGAAGCCAGCTTTGACACACGAAGACTCCGTCTATGGATTACTGCAGTTTGGCCGAGATTTAAAACCCCACCAGCCACCTGTGGCGAGAAGGCTATCACAAGGCAGCTTCACATGATGTTTTTCTTGCCTCATCGGCTTTATCAGACGATCCGAAATCGCTTCATCGAGCCACACATTCAATCCGTACTACAGCAGCGAAGGAAGCCAGCCTGTACACAATAAGGATTGCGCACCACAGTATGACCGAGGTGTCCGGCCCAACCTCCGACGGTGTATTTGTGAACCGGCGCTGGCTCGTTTCCCGGAGGCCCACATACGAACCGGTCGACCGCGCATCTGTTTTAGGACCGCAGGCCTTGCTTGGGGTCTCGCACGAAGGTCTTTACACCCCTACGGCCCTCGCACCCTATAAACCTACCATGTCTTAAAGTCAGTTTGATATTGAACAATGCTCAGACCAAGAATATTACCATTAACGTGATACCCAGCCGGTATTTGTTCGATCGAGTTATCGGTCGGCACTTGAAATCGTCTGCTGCCCACCGCGTGCACATGTTCGCTCGCCACAATGACATTTATTAAGATCAAGAAGGTCCAACATATTTTGAGATTGTAAGGCCAGTGGGAACGGAGATGAGGGACACAAGGATAAACTGAATATCCAAAAGAGTCATTCTCGTAAAGGGATGGGGAGCGGGCGTGAAAGTGGATGTAGAAATCTGAGATACAGACGAGCGAAGGAACTTTAAACTAGCGAACTGATTTCCCTAGATGTGACATTAATGTGAGTCGAGCCAGGCCGCAACACGCTCTATCAAATCGGCCTTCTTGCCAGAAACGGGCTGGCTCTTCGCTTTCAGGAAGTCCTAAATAGCATGAAGGTCAGGGCATATTCATGTTCTGACGAGAAGATGGCTCACTTTAAGCTGATCCACTCGCAACTGAGATCGAGGGTAGGTTAAACAATGAGAGAATGTCAGATAGTTGGATGCTCGCACCTTGCCGAGATCGCCTGCTTCGTATTTACTCCGAATCTCGGCCTCGTCAACGGACACGTCCTGCACACGCAGCAAGTCAGTTCTCGAGTTAGGGTCGTGACACCGAATACGGACTGCCTTGCGTTTGGAGCCGGTCATAGGGATGACTATGTTTGCTGTGTCATCGTTAATAAGGGCAAGTTTCCACTCCTTCATCAGGCTCCCCGCACGCTGTAAAGAGAATGTGTGAGTCAACATGACCCCAGTCGATAACCAATACGGCATTTACCTTGTGAATCTTTCCAATATTAGGTTCTGTCAAGTCCTCAAAAGAGTCAGGATCAAATTCTTCCCGGAACGCGCTGGCTTGAAGCTGTGCGTTATGATAAGCAAGTGCTGCACAGCAGAGCAAACACAAATGAGCAGGGTATAAGATTGAGAATGTGACTATTTACCAGGATTCGGATATGAATCGGGCGGATATGTTCCATTTTTAACACTTAACTTATCAATCCAAGCACGAGCTGCGTCCTTCAAGTCATCAGATGCTAGAACCGAAAACGAGGTTAACGAACTAGACGCTTATAGCTAGAAGCGAACCTCTGAAAGCTTCCTCAATGGGGGCAGCTCGAATGTCGTCAGCGAAAGGCAAGGGAATCAGGTGAATTCCGGGTGGCTCGAGAAAGCCATTCTCATCGATGTACTCAGCCTGCAGATCCAATCAGGGGTGCGAAGCATCCAGGAAGGGGTGAAGCTGACCTGGGGAAGAAGCGCACAGAATACTGGCGTGGCATTACGCCGCACGAGGGTCAAGGCGAGAGCGATCTTGTTCTTCTTTACCATGGATTTTAACAAAGCGCTGAAAGTGCGTTTGCTCCCTGAGAAGGACTACAAAGCGATCAATATAGCATTTCGGAGGAGACAAGCAAGCCTTCGTTCACCATTTCATCAGGGTAAATGAATTGCGAGTGTTTAATATTGTCTTCAAACCGAAGTTCTTCCCTATCCTTGAACCCAAGGAGCTTGATTCCTGAAAAACGTGTTTACTCAGCGAGGTGATACTACCCTGTTTGGCGACATAGCCCACCAGGTTCGAGGCCCAGTGTTCGGAATGAGCGGATTTCATCAGCGCTGTAAAACGGCTAAGTCTTGTATCAGCTCAAGTCCCAAATCGGTTGGCCTTCCTCACCCGCTGTCCCAGCTTTGTTGTCTTAACACCGAAGCCTAGGTTATCGTCGTCGTCGTCGTCGACAGTTGTCGTGGCACCTTGGTCTGCGCCGTAAACAATTTTAGTTTTATCCACGTCAGCTTGGCGATCCTTGTTGAGTAAAAGAAAATTGGTCAACAATAGCACCCGGACTAATAAAACATGAAACACCTCATCAACGTAGACAGTACGTGAGGTAGCAACCTCCATCCGATCGCCCAGATCAACGAAATACTTGTAAGAGCCTTTCTTCTGTTCAGTGACCAAACCGTACCTTGTTAACGAGAGTCAACGACGGCAAAATTTACTAGAGACTGAAAGCTTACCCTTTAACACCTATCGTAAACCCGTCGGCCAGATGAACAGGAATGCTGAATAGAGCCCGCTTGGGAACTTCATGTATCCTCATCTGGTTCAATAGATCCTCAATCCGAGCAATTGAAATCGTCTCTGGAAGCACAGAGGAATCTTCAGTCAACTCCTCCTCTTCTTCAAGGTTCGTGGGTCGTAATATGTGCTAGCCGCCTATTATAAGACAATAACAGACATGCTATCAAGTATACAACTCACAGAGTAGAATTTAGATACATCGAAGGGCTTGTCCTCTGTGCTGATGAAGAACGGTTCCACAGAAACACCAGCTTGGACGAGGTCCTACGATGGTGTGAGAAATACCCTTCAACTCTGAATGTGGTCAAAACCGACGTCTAATGTGGTTTTTGCGGAAGTAATCAATTGTTTTCTACCAGGGCCCGAATGTGGATCATCCTCATCAGTAATCAGAAACACACGTTTGGTCGCGGTCTTTGGGGCTCTATGCAGAACTCAATGACTCGCGGGAAACAGAGAAAGATATTGGCGAACCCATCACGCAAGGCCCAATTGCAACTTGTGAAGACGTCACCTGTCGGAACCCGTTTCCCGACCAGAGGTGGGAATGTCTGCCTCAGCTCATCCGGGTTTTCGCGAGCAGCTTTTCAAAGTTTGAGAAGGGGCGAGTCGTACGATAAACTTAACGGACCATCAAGTAATTGGATCAGTTCCTGCACTTTTGGCGCGCTTAAAGGCGCAATAGGCTGGAAGATAAACGTGTTGCGCTTGAGTTCTGACACCCCTGTACGGCCATTTTCCGATTTTCGAGTCTTGAGGTCCATCGTGTTATTTTTCGAGAGAAATGCAATATTATGATATAGACCCTCACTGTGTTGAACAACATGATTCCAACTGAGTCGTTCGGACCCACAATGATCTTCCGTCTCTGGATTTGCATGGCTGCCTGTAGGGCAGTAGAAAGATGACAGGTTTTGGCATCTTCATAGTCAGGATCATCTCGAAGTTCCAGCATAGATTCAGAGCAGTCTATACAGAATAGAATCACGTCCTTCCTTCCTTCAAAGAACTAGTAAAGCAGGCCGCATGAGTCCTGTCGACAAGCCACAGATTGTTGGAACACAACATACAGAAGCATCTTGAAGCTCTTCTTCTTCCTCATCGTCTATCTTATTCCAATCATCATAAGGCGGCATCACAGATGAGTTTCGGGTTATTTACTGAGTGATCAGAATGTCGCGGTGCAAGGTGGGATAATTGGAGCATGGTGGGCACGCGTCAGTCACGCTTTGTCACGACGTGTCTGAATCAAGCCAAGTTACACTTGTCAGGCTGATAAATACCCTCACAATCACGTAGACCCAGGCAGATAGCCAGAGAATCGTCGAGTTCACAAAACAAAAGCTACGTCCAATGGATATTGAACTACCCCCCTTACGCCAGATATATGCAGCTCAATTTCAAAATCTTGGACCCCCGCCAAGTCTGGTGATTAAAAGAGATGAGGATGTCGAACGATGGGAAAACACACGTTCTTACTCTGACTATGACTTATTTCTGCGACGCCTCAGCGAATCTGTTGTCGGGGTACTGCAGCCATGGAGCACAGAGACAGTTCCTGAGGTAAGAACATAAACATTCTGACATTGTTCACATTTATCACATTCATACAGTCAGTCACTCAAATTGTGGCGCTCCTTGACACACTAGATAGCTGGATTGATGATATACCGCCACTCAACGCCCCTCAAAGGTTTGGAAACCTTGCCTTCCGTACCTGGGGATCCCGCCTAGAAGAGGTCAGGAAAACCCTGTGTTTCCCGACTCGGTCACTGAGTCCGCATATAGCGAGTAGACGGATTACTTGATAGCTTGCTCCCGCCAGACCACAGGACATTGGTGCCTTACATCAAGCCCTATCTCTTGACGTCCTTCGGATCCTTCACTCGTATGGATTATGGAACTGGGCACGAGACATCATTCGCCCTTTTTCTCCTTTGTCTGACCCTTGTGCGCTTCTTCCAACCGATTCCCGACGAAGAACGTCACTTGGTCCTGAGTGTCTTCGCTCGCTATCTCCGCCTGTGTTGGAAGCTTCAGGATGTCTACAAGTTAGAGCCAGCAGGAAGTCACGGGGTCTGGGGTCTGGATGATTATTCCTTCCTCCCGTATATTTTTGGAAGCGGGCAATTACGAGGTGCGTCATCACGAACTCTATAATAGAGTTTGTCTCATTTTTCATAGGCCAGACCGCCATTCCTCCATCCGCAATTCTCCACCCTCCACTTCCTGCAACTAATCTCTATTTTCTGGCCATAACCCGTATTCGTGATGTGAAACATGGTCCATTTTTTGAGCATTCCTCTCAATTATATTCCATTGCCACCGGAGTTCCTAACTGGGGCAAAGTGAATTCTGGTTTATTCAAAATGTATCGAGTACGTGAGATTTTACGAGTTCACTGCCGAGGTTCTGAATTATCAAATAAGGCCGAGGTTTTAGGGAAACGTGTTGTTGTACAACACATCCCGTTGGGCGGATTGTTGGAGTGGGAGACCACAGCAACAAAAATATCAACTGCGTCGACTTCATTCACAGCACAAGCCTCGCAAACCCATCTGGCAACCAATTCAGGACTGTTGTCTACGAACAATTCTGACATTCACTCAATCAACCCGGAACGTCGCACCTGGCAGCCGTTAGCAACCCGACAAATAGCAAATCCCCAATACACTACAGTTACGGGATCCATGCCTTCACCAGTTGATTATATCCGCAAACAGTCCACAAGCTCCACAACTCAGCATGATAACGTGGGCGGCGAAACTAACTTGTCATGACCTGTCACGGCATCGATATTGGGACCGCGAGGTTGGCCATTCTGGGAGTCGACTGCGTGAGCATATTCCACTTTGGCAGCGCAGATCACTTCACATCGACTATCCCATATATTGATATGAACAGGGTGGTGCGGAACGACTCGAAGGAGGAGTGTGAGCGTGACAAACTCACTTTGCTCATAACGTATTCTAAAAATGTCGCTGATTTCGAAACTACCTCAAGTGGCGTTTTCCTTTCTGCGGCTGTGATAGACGCCCATTTAGTCAGGCACAGATGGCGCAAGGACTTGGGAAAGTCCTCGCCTGTCCATCACAGGTCCTGTCATGGTGAAATTCTGCGAGGTGCATGTGAAACGTTGGGCGAGCTTTCCCCCCCTCGGACATGCTCCGCAGAATCGGGGGAATTTAGGTTGTTATCCAACTGCACCCGAATTGATGTCGTAAAGGAGTGGACATCCTGGGTGCCAACCTGATCAGTGATGGTTTCCTTACAATGTGTCACAAGTGACTGCATTGCATGAGGAAGGTTTTCGACCTGATCCAAGATTCAGACTAGGGCGTTTGTTTTGGCACAAGAAAAAAATTGTGCCTTACCTCATCAGACCCCCAAACTCAACCAGCATGAATACACTATCCTCTATTAATGCCTGTGCATGTTTGTTCCCCTACACAGCCTTGCACAGTGATACATATCCCGTCCGTGATCGAACTAGTGGATGGTTCCTCAATCACAGCTGTCTGTCCAAGAAATGAGACCCACGCCTTATCCATTTCTGTTGGGTAGGGGAACTCAATACTCAATACACTTCCCGTCACCCAACAACGCTGGTGGAAGACCGCGCAATGTCAGGGGTAACTGAGTTCATTTGAGTTAGCTTTGACCGATTGGGCGGATCAGCGGGCCATGGGCGTCTATTGTTGATCGAAGCGCTTTGGTCAGGGAAACACATTGTGCGCGCCGTGTCTCTGGAGACACTGGAAGGGTAGTGCCTTTGCGAGTATTGTGGGGGTTTGAGTGTGTATATGAAGCTTGGCGTTCGAAATTTCATCGCTCCCGACTTCAAACGCTTGGTGCGATCATGGTCAGATTCCACACCCCACTGTGGTGGGCCTTCTAGCTGTTGTTATATGCGACCATGGGCGCAAGCTTATTGACTTGTTATCGACAAAGGAAAGAACACAATCTCTCCCTTGTGCAGACCTGAGAAACAAAATCTACATTCCTTAAATAAAACTAATTTTTCGAGCCACTATCCGATCCCAAAGTCAAATCAAATTAGACAACCAAACCACCCTGACAAACATCCACATGTTAGTGAACAATCAAGTAAGGTTTTTGCCTTGCCGTCCCGCTCCAACACACATCTCCAGTTTCCCCACAACCGATTCGCCTTTTCGGACACGGAACGGAGTAACGACGTGCGCACCTGATCATTGTGCCAATCATATGCACTTTCATATGTTTGGAGCTCTACGGGAACCGAAACCCATACACGGATAGGACATTCTGACCGTCAATTCTCCAGCTTGAGTAGGTGAGCTAACAGGTTCTGATTTGAAACGTTCTCGGTTGGTGATTGTTGACCGTTGGGGCTGGGCTCGTCCCCCCGCGTGTGTCTTATCTGGCTTCCGCAAAAGACAAAGTAAGCCGGGCACCAGATAAGAAACATGACAGTACCAAGACATTCGCCAACCGTGGCTAA
>QFDT01008609.1:0-11768 GCA_003315915.1 Macrolepiota dolichaula | reverse complement strand
GGCAGCAAAAAAATCATTATCACAGAGTACGGATATCATTTACTCGAAAGCGCTCAGGCCCGGCTGCTGATCATAAGTTTGTACCAGATCTGGCTGGCCATCCCGCGGAGGCTCCAACGGAGCAGCCGCCGCCTCCCTTGCCAACGAACGCTCCGCATTGTTGAACCTTAACTGTGCTGATCGGGATGACCGTTCTATCACGGTGTTCGCCTTCGAGTATGACGACCAGCTCTGGAAGGGGAACGACAACGAGCGGAGCTTTGGAATTTTCCCAAAATTCAACCTCAATGGAGATGTTTTCGCGCCCTGTTAGTCATGATGTGTAGTGTACCCTTGTAGCGTTGTTACAAACTGATTGGAGAGACATCAATGAACATAGGGGATAGAAGTCGAGAGTCCGAGATGTATGGATTGAATGACATCGGGGCTAATGATAGACATTGGTGTGTCGCCCGGTGATCAAGACTTGCTACCCGGGGAAACACACGGACTTGGATATACTACATCCTAATAGGAAAATAACAGCAGAAGTGCTCAGAACATGCTCGGTGTAAGCCGTCGGAGCTTTACGATGAGAGGTGGGGAGCGTGCTTGATCACACCGACGTACTTCAAGCCTGTATAGAGGGTGGTGCGTGTTGGTGAAAAAGTAAGCTAGTAAGTATGATTAATAAAATTGTTGGGACACGTGGATAATCAGTGAATAATTCGAGATAATAATGATAAACATGAAGGGGTAAGGGGGATCAGGGTGTGACCCTCATAATCAGACAGTATGAACATGGCATGAAGAAGAGAGTCTCTCCAGGGTCTAGGGGATAAAAATCCGTGAGTACCCATCGATCCTACGGGCGGATAAGTGTCATTGCTATATTCTATCGAACAGAGACGACGTACGGTTGACGGCAACAAGGGCAGCAATGTTTTCCCTGAGATCCTCTCGCCGTCAACACTTCTCTACACTAGTCACACATCACCGAACACTGGTGTGGTTGAGCAATAATAACGAGAAGCCTAAAATAATAACGACCCACGGGCACGACCAACTCACGATATCCTTCGACCTGCCCGTACAAATAATATACATTGCCCGATCCATCCAATCTATTTCCTCATCTCTCTCCCCATGTATGCCTACATCCCGTCTCATAGTGGCAGCCCTCATGTCCCAAGCGTCTTCGTCTGGTGCCCCCATGATTTCCAATCCCCCCATCCCCACCTCCGCCGAGTTAAGGGGGGTACAGGGATATTTTATCTATCTGTCGCAACAGCCGAGCCATGAAAGGCCGTGAGCCATAATGAACGGACGAAGAGTAACCGAATGTTAGGGGCTAAGAATAACACTGGGTGTAGCACATGCGATTCGGGCCAAAAATAGCCTTCTCGTGCTCACAGCGAGAAGGATCAACAAGACAATGTTGAACCGGCGAATATCATCAGCTCGGAAACTGGCCGACGGCTGCATGTCCTCCCATGTGGTTTGTGATGCATAGTTCTGAAGGAAGGACCGAGGCACTGTCGGCTTCGGCGCTCTCTGGTAGGGTCTATTGTTTCGAAATAGACTTGACAGTAGATCTCACTCAAGCCACTAGAGAATGGTGGTGGAGCTTGGACCAATTATTGGACAAGTTCCTTTTGATTTTGTGACTAGAATATCTTTGCGAACTTGGGGTCGAAACTTCGGATGCTTCTACCGTTGTTGGGGCATCACAATGTCCTAGGGAAGCAGAATGAATTTATTGCGGGAGTCGAGAATAATTGTGTCATTGTCGAGGACATGAATATCGAGAGGGTTGATTGGCCTGACCTTGGGTGGAGCGATCAGCCGGAAACTAGGAGCAAACAGACTTCAACACAAACCTCGGAAGCTTACCCCCATTCGTATGTTGCCTTCTTTCCAATACATGTGGAACACATCGCTGTTGCTTTCCAATGCACTTTCCCCAAGTCTATGGACTGTTAGCCTATCTAGTACAACTCCACTCTCCTCGCTTTGCATTGCTCGGAACGTTATGTCCTCTCCTATCATACACATACTCAGAGCGGCGGTACTAAGTCTGGATGATTTCTCAAGCGCTGGATATCTCGCAAACGCTAGGATGGTTCTCAAGCTGTTGATGATCACCACTTGATTGACACTTGGCCTATTCCCCGGATACTCGGTCCTTTCCTTTACCGCATGGCTTGAAGTAATGTCCTGCCAAACAGTTCCTTTATTCAAATTGAACAAAGCCATCCTCCTTTTCTGCGTCCATCTCACAAGGGCTGCACAACGCCTGTATGGTGGGCTTCCGACAAGGATATCGGGCAGCCGAACATGGGCGTGCCTGGAGAAGCTGCCCCAGAAGCAAGGGATGGAGTGGAATACGCGCTATCATCGATGCATCCCCTGAGAGATGGAGATACTCTGTCCTAGTATGTCATGGTATTTCCAAATCAAGTTGCTTGATGTTATCTATATGTCGTTTCGAAAAAAAGCACGAAAATTTAGACCAAGTCATTAGCACCTGGGTGCATTCTGGGTCATATTTCCGCGCATTTAGCCCCAACCCATGCGAGTCGGCGACCCAAGAACCTCGGACTTGTGACTTGGCATCGTGTTGGTATCACCGGCGCACTATTCTTGTATCATGAGGGTGCGCGACAGGTTACCAACCGAGGAACCCGTTGTCAATTTCCCAGCCATTCTGTGTTCAAAAAAATTCCTATCCCACAGATACATCTTCTAGCCTTCGTCAGTCAGCTGGTTTATTGATATCTGCGTGGCCTGTGAGGCAGATGACTCGAGGGCTTCTAGGGTACCTGCCGGAGAGATGGGTATAAAGAGCGATCGTTATGCTTTCTGTTGAAGCAGAGCATCTACTCTAGTTCTCCTGAAGAAAGGGACATCCATACAATGAAGCTTTCAGTGTACTTTGCCTCTTCTCTCGCTTTCCTCTCTGGAACTCTTGCCGTCAATAATTTCGGAGGGATAACAGCGTCCAATTCGATTGGTGGCACGGGTACTTACACCTGTCGTACCCAAGCCCAGGTTGGTTCTCTCCCTATCTTTCTCGTGAATAATCGTACGGAGAATTGACTGGCCTCATCTGTGGCTCTGGATATCTTGAATCAAAAAGTGGAACGACTTGGCCAACACTGCGAAGGGATCCGGTTTCAAGGCGATCAGGATCCTTGGATTCGATTGTGATGCGCTCAACCTGGCTTCTACAGCTGCTGCCTCGGCGGGAATGCAAGTCCTCGCCGGAATTTTCTTTGATGTGGGTTCTTCGATTGTCCCATGGAACCGCGCTCATGGGTATTGATTCTGTTTGTATAGGGAAGCGTTGCTGCAGCCAATGGTATGATTGAGTAAGTCCCTCATGTTGTGTTGCTAGGGTAATGAATTGATGCTCGTTGCGTGTAGTACTCAAGTTCAGCAATTCCAGAGTGCAGTCCAACAATTCGGCGCTGGTCGATACATTGGATTGACTATCGGTAACGAGGTCAGGTTATTTGACCGTCACAAATACGATGATGTGTTTACTAACACTATATATAGAACAATGATAGCCCGACCAACATCATGAACAAAGTGGGCCAAGTGCGAAGTAGGTCTTTTGGATATTGAACAGGGACGCAATTTGAACAGCTTCGCGCAATAGATACCCTCAGGGCCGCGGGAGTCAACACGCCTGTCACGACTGTACACACCTGGGTAAACATCCGCGACAACCCTGTGTTCTGCAATGGAGACTTTGTCGGTGCCAACGCTCAGTAAGCGGCGAATAGAAACAACTCAGGACTATTCTGACAGGGAATTTCTTAGCGCTTTCTTCGACCCCAACACCAGTGCAGAACATACCGGCGACTTTGTCTTCCGTACCGTTGTGCCCGCCCTCCGAGGCGTCTGCGGCGGCAAACAAATTATCATCACAGAGTATGGATATCATTTACTCGAATTCGCTTAGACTCGACTCTACTAATCACAATCTTGTACCAGATCTGGCTGGCCATCTCGTGGGGGCTCCAATGGAGCAGCCGTCGCCTCCCTTGACAACGAACACTCTGCATTGTTGAACCTTAACTGTGCCGATCGGGATGACCGCTCTATTACGGTGTTCGCCTTCGAGTATGACGACCAGCTCTGGAAAGGGAATGATAATGAGCGGAGCTTTGGAATTTTCCCTAAATTCGACCTCAATGGAGATGTTTTCGCGCCCTGTTAGTTATGATGCGTAGTGTACCATTGTGTTGTTTACAAGTTGATTAGAGAGACATCAACGAACATAGGGGATAGATGTTGAGAGTCCGAGATTAGTGTGAACAGAATAACATCGGTATTCATAGACATTGGTGTGTCGCCCGGTGATCAAAACTTGCTACCCGAGGAAACACATGAACTAAATTGAATATACTACATCCTAATAGGAAAACAACAGCAGAATTATCCAGAAAACGATCAGACAGTATGAACATGGCGTGAAAAAAGATTGTTTCTCCGGAATCTAGGGGATAAAAATTCGCGAGTACCCATCGATCCTGTAGACGGATAAGCCATCACTCTATTCCTTTGAACAGAAACGACGTACGGTTGACGACAACAAGGGCAGCAGTGTTTGCCCGGAGATCCTCTCGCTGCCAACACTTCTCTACACTGATCGCACATCACTAGGCACCTGGTGTGGTTGAGCAATAGGAACAAGAAGCCAGAGATAATAACGACCCACCGGCACGGCCAACTCACAATATCCCTCGGCCTACCCGTACAAATGATACACATTGCCCGATCCGTCCAATCTACTTCCCCATCCTTCTCCCCGTCTACATCCCGTCTCATAGTGGCGGCCCTCATGTCCCAAGCATCTTCGTCTGGTCCCCCCATGATTTCCAATCCCCATCGCCTTTCCATCTCGCCCCACCTTCGCCTAGTCAATGGTGGTACAGGGACATCTTCTCTACCTGTCGTAACAGCGGAGCCGTGAACCAGATGACTTAACACGAGTTTACTGCCCTCATCAACTCCCTGGGACCTTACGAGGTCAGCGAAGAGCGCGATAGCCTCGTCCTCTCTTTCTTGTTGTTCATCCTCTGGACCATTATCTCCAAGTCTCATCAAAGCCCAATCCTCATCCCCAACGTCGCTCGAAGCCTCGCTCCCATCTTCGCTCTCAGAACCCACGCCACCACCCAACGCCGCATCCGCATCCTCATCATCACTAATCTCCTCCCCTCGGAGGAATCGTTCATACAGCTCTCTCTCAACCCTCCGTCTCTCTGTCTCCACCGCCAAATCTAACCTCGATACATCCACATCTGTGATATGCGGTCTATGTCGCAACCTCTCCTCTGCCTCAGTCTCCACATGCCCTTTCCTACCCAACCTCCATTGACATACTCGATGCCATGTCAACCTCAACAATCCCCGAAGCGCTCCACTCGCGGCTTTTGAGAAATTTACGAGCTCACGCAACCACACCCATCTCCTCCGCTCTGAACCTCTCCTCGTGGATCCTCCCCCGTTTGTCTCAACAGACCGAACTTCGTTGTTCCATCCTTTCAACTGCATTGATCTAGCTATTTGTCTCTCGGACGTCGAAGTAACACCTGAAGCTGCACCTGCCCTCGATGACTCCGCAGCTCTATGTCCAGGTAATACACTCCCAACGCCCGACCTCCCCATCCTCACGCTCCCATATGTGACTGATGGTTCCGGAGGTGGAACTAGATTCGGACCCCTCCCGCGCCTACGAACAATTTGTGGTGGTGCGCGTATCGGTGCGGATATCGGAGCGACCTCATTCCCCCATCCCTTCAACCCTGTAGCCTCCAAACTGGCTGTCCCAATCCGCATCAATACCACACCCCATTCTTCCTCGAATGGTAGGCTCGACCACGAGAATTGTACAGAATCAGCATCTGGGTTGTCGGTGAGCCCGCCTGCGGCTGCGATGCCGAGTGTTGTGAGTACTCTGTCTACTCTGCCGTTGACGAGGAGTTGGACGAGGGCGTTAAGGAAGATGGTGAGGAGTATGATGAAGATGAGGCAGGATTCGATGAGGCAAGAGAAATAATTCATCAGAGGGTAACTGGACCGGAAGCCTGTTCCAGAAAATACATTACTCCCGGGGTCCTTTGCTCCCTCTGGATTTAATAGCGGTCCGAAGATCATTACAGGGTATCCACGAGTGAGAAGAGTGGTGTGGAAATGCAAGAGACCGAGAAATGAGGTGAGTGCTGTTGGAATTAGGCGGTGGTTAGAGTATTTCTTGGAGATGCAAAGGATATGGAAAATGGTGGATTGGAGAAGGGGGATGCCCATTGTGATCAGGGCGTGTGTGTCTGGCCTCGGAGGGAGCCCATCAGGTTTATGGACATGGGACGCCGATAGAGAGAAAAGGTAAAGGACAAAGGAATGAGCGACCTATTATCATGAGAATCGTGAGGGCATGGGAATACATGAGGACTTTGTCACGTACGAGATTGTATGGAGACATCTGTCTGCCGAGATGTACTTCTTCCACGGTTCCGTTAGCTAATTCATCCAGCTTGCGCACAAAGCTCTCCACAAAGTACGCCAAACCCAAGGAACAGAAGCTGATCCAGCAGACTTCGTCCATCGGTTTGTGTGAAGCCCAGTGACCTAGTTTTTGTGCCGCGAATACAATGCGTTCTGGCGTCCATGTCGGCAATGTCTCGGGATACATCCCCGATGTCTGGAGGATAATTATACCCCATAGAACACACGTTCGTAATAAGCAGTATAACGTCGGAAATTGCAGCACAAATCTTGTAAGGGTGCGAGAGAGATCGATAGGAAATATTGAGCGGTAGATCCGGATGAATACAATGGCACGACCAGAATAATGTCTTCCTCGCCTAAGTAGGCCTCGTCGAGTGAGTCGAGATGGAATAACGGTATGGTGCAGCCTGTGGAGTAGAAATGCCTATGCGTTGATGCGTGAGGCAAAGAGTAACAGTGAAATACAAGGACAGGGGTTACCATGAGGAACAAGGCAAGCATGTACCCGGATGTAAAGAATCCAAGCGGGCCCAACAGCAACGACCGCTCATCCGCACTCGACCCAACAAGCTTTGTCTTTCCACCACCCGCCTGCGATTTCGTTACGAGTGCAAGTGGAGTCTCCCAGTCATTGGTCGCGATGAAATCAGAGATTGTCGGTGGAGACAAGGTGTCCAGATCGAGCTGCGTGGGACTGGCGGGTGGCTTCGACCTGAACATGAAGCGGGCTAGTAGTCTGCTTGGTAGAAGGTCAAGGATTGAGGTGAGGTTGAGGCTGAAGGATATGTTGTGGAGGGAGGGAAGGTCGTCCATGTCGACGGTGCGACGCTGGGACGGGTGTGCAGGAGACACCAACTGAATAACTAAATCATGACGTCTCATGAATTACTTAATCACATCATCTCATATCTTCTTCTCATACCACCATGTTCAATATCATACCCCAGTCTGATCCCAATACTCACTCATTCTTCGAAAATGCCCACCATCTGGTTTTCAACCAGCCTACCATGATCGAGACTATGAACATGATTTCATCAGGGAAGACTGGTGGGTTGAATAACAGAAGGGGTTGAGCACAAATTAATTGGACTCGCCTCAAGTGCTGGAGCTGCTTGCGCCGTATACCACACCTGATGCTGCAATGGATTCCAGCGCTAGAGATCCTCCTCCAAAATGCCACCCAGGAACCCGCCAACGGATTGGAAACAAACTGGAAACCTGGATTGACGATCCCCTACGGAAGTGGAGTATGATATGGCTCCGTGGACCCGCCGGCACGGGGAAATCCGCAGTCGCCCAGACCTTCGCCGAGCACTGTTATGAAAAAGGTCGCCTCGGCGCGGCATTTTTCTTCTCAAGGTTCAACGAGAGAAACAAACCCAACACCGTCATTCCCACTCTCGCATATCAGCTTTCTGTCCACTGCCGCGGCTTCAATACCGTCCTGACCAACCAAATAGCTGGCGATCCTCAGTTACTGCAAAAGGCGCCGCGTACACAACTCAAGAAACTCATTATTGAACCTTTTATGACCTTACAGACACGTGAATACGAGTGTGTTACGGAGCCTTTCGTCATCATTCTCGACGGTCTCGACGAATGCGAGGGAGAAAGAGCGCAGCGCGAACTCGTTACCATGATTAACGAGGCTGCTCAGTTGAAGAACATCCCCCTCCTCTGGCTCATCTGCAGTCGACCGGAGGTGCATCTTCGCCACACGTTCTCAAAGTCTATCCGCTGTCAACACGAGGAGCTCCCCATTGATCAAGAATGTCGGGACGACGTCGACCTATATCTACGCGATGAGTTAGCCATGATCAAAGACGATTACGCCGACCTTACACCTTCGTCGTGGCCCTCACAAGACGAGTTCGATGAGCTGTCCAAGCATTCTTCGGGTTTCTTCGTCTTCGCGTCAACGGGTCTGAAATACATTAGCGATTCCACATACGCAAATCCAGTTGTCCGCCTGAAAAAACTTTTGACCTTCTTAAAGTATACAGACGCATTTGGGACAAATAATCCTCTGGCTATGCTTGATCTCCTCTACGCTCAAATCCTCGCCGATATACCAGAGGAAATATACCCAACAACTTGGCGGATATTGGCTCATTCAATCCGTCTACCCCTGCATTTTGCCGCCCGTCCGCTCCGCGCCCAAGCCCTGTGTAATTTTCTGCGTATTGACCAGAATACGTTCTACGGTGCTTTGCGAAAACTCCACTCGGTCATAGCAGTACCAGCTCCCGAGGACGCCTGCCGGGCACCTTTGCGTTTTTACCATACATCTTTTCAAGACTTTCTTTTGGATCCAAATCGCTCCGGCAAATTTTCCATTGAAAAACAAGGGGCATGTGTCGATATTGCAAAATCCTGTCTTTTTTGGTACGAAATCGATGCAACGCACTTTCACATCAACGACGGTGAGTCCTTACAGTCAGATCGGGGTGATGACTCATTGTCTTTCTAGGATGGGAATCCAATTTCGCCCATTGGCACGCGAGTTTGCCCAACTTGGGGTGGACTTCATCAGACGTCGAGGGGATTATCTCTCGGGATATTGTCATGACCACCAATTTCTGCTGGCGTATTTTTGCACATTTATCTCGGGCGAGAGGAGAAGACCTTTTATCTCGAATCCACGATTTTGATTTTAGATACATAAACAGGCGGCAGTCAGACTATCTTCTCGATTGTGCCAACTGGGTTCACGAGCAGGTGAGGCTGAAACCTTGTTATCGCTAAATCTCCTGCACGCTAATCGAGTCTCCAGGACTCTTCGGATTCCATTGTGCGCACAGTACCATCCAATGAAGCGGACATCCAACTGCTGGATTACTTGAAAAGTGTGATTAACCAAGGACCTGCGGACCCGGCGACGTTCCCCATTTTACGGGTGAGTTAGCCGCTCAATAAATTGAACTGTCTGATGTATGTATGGTATCAAGACGTATGATGGGATGGATGGCGTTACCAGCCGACGCCGAGTATACTTCTTTATTGGACATGGGAAAAAGACCATCATCGTCTGGCTGACCCGATGTCGTTTTGGTGAGAGAGTGTATAATCTGAACCTTGATCAAAAGCCCTCTTTGCAACAAATCAAAATGTATCAGGACTGGTTGACGGATGTTGGCTGGTATGAAAAAGAGGAAGGACATTGAGAACCGCTCGGTCGGCGGTGGTCTCGATTATCCCGGCGTCGGTCCTGGACATACCGGGTTAGATGACACTGGTCGTGCTGCGTATGTCGTGGCCACAGATGAGGGAGATGCTGACCCAGCGGGAGGTATTATACCCGGTAGGGAATTGGACTTTCCCTCTCGACTGGCACGTCGCTTCGCGCTTCTCAGCTTGATGTATATTCTAGTGGATCTTTGTATGTATTGTTATTGGATTGTATAAATCATCCGTAGTCCATTAGAAAAGATCACGATACCTACCCTGAGAGCAACTCTGAGAATGATGAAATATAGAAGAATATCAACTTGCAAGGGAATATCGCTAAATTTGCACGCAGAGAGAGGAAATGTCGTGACAAGAAAGGTAGTTTTCCTGACGTTGTAGGAGCAGCGTAGGGAGACACGCGGTGATACAGATGTGTCGGGCTGTGATTGTTGCTAGAAATTTGTTCGTTTGTAGTAGTATAGTGGTTGTGTGCCAAAGCCGTTAACCGTGTTACAGCTCATCCCATGGCACGGCTCATCCCAGTTGATCTCCCCCCTAAAGACCTCTAGCGCAGTTTCGTCGATAGTGTGTAGGGTGCTTTTGGGAGCCCTTCCTGGATCTTATAATCTATGTGTTTGAACTATGATAACTTGAATACCTCCACTCCCACCCAACGACTACCTCATTACAAAAAATCATACCTGGATGTTTTGGGAACATAATCAGACATATCTATTCCAGAACCATTTTGGCTACATCGACCGGCCTTCGAACCTTTACCTCGCCGGAAATCTCATCAAGCAGGCCGGTGGAACTAACATCTGGCTCAACAAGGGAACCCATACATCAAGCATCTACATCAAGTTTCATCGTTTCATAAATCTTCATTGCGCGTCGCCCGGGTAAGACCCGTATGATTGCTGAGACTGGCGCGGGACAACATGCTGGAGCGACTGCCACAGTTTGTGCTAAATTCGGATTAGGTATTCTTGCATTTCGTAAGAAACACTGGACCAACATTTCTACAAGTAGTTCCCGTTTACTCCGGTCATTCTACGCTCAAGGACGCGGTCAACGAAGCCCTCACAACGGCACTCTCTTGTGGGTTCCGCCATCGGCCTTCACCCCTTCCCTACCATTGTCCGCGACTTCCAGAAAGTTATGGCCAAGAGGTCAACCAACAGCTTCGAGAACTTCGTGGAAAACTGCCCAATGCCGTTGTCGCCTGTGTCGGCGGTGGTGGTAATGTTATCGGTACCTTGCACGATTTCATCCCTGGCAATAGTGTCCGTCTCATTGGCGTCGAGGCCGGGGGTGAAGGTACATCACTTTTCGCATATCAGATTCTTCGGAGACTTCAACTTGATTGCTCTAGGTGTGGACGGTATCAAGCACAACGCAGCACTCTTGCTTGGCCAACCAGGTATTTATTCAGGAGAATGATACACTAGCTGGGTTTGAGTGATGGGTATTCTGGACATCTACGAGGAAAGTGACAAATACTTGGACCCCTCAGGTGGCCGAGCGTTCAAGGTCACGTCGGGACCCAAAAGCATGTAATATAGTTATTTGATGCTGGTAATAATATCCTTTCTCATCCCAATGCCTGCATGTGTTTGGTCGTTTTATCCGTTCAGGAATTAGTATTGCCGAATTCCGAAACGACCATTGCGCCTCTCCGTACCAAGAAATCAAAGGCGCTTCTGGTGCGTTGGTCCATAAAGGAGGCAAAGGCAAGGGGCACGAACCATAAACACATCCACTTTCACCTCCTGGGCACCTCTGGAGTGTTCAAGAGATACGAGAATAACACAGTTCGTTGACCCCAAGGAGAATTCTTTTGGCAAGTGTATTTCAGGCTAATGGCCCCCCCTAAGCGCACTATTTCGTTCCGGGATCATCGTGTTCCAGTGCAAATACATACTCTCCTAGGTTCACAAGTCATATTTTTTGTCCCACACAATTAGCGTATTCTTCTCCGGTGTACGCATGACCAGAAGTCGTCATTCAGCGTGAGAGCAGACGATATCAGTCAGCTTGATGTGCAAATGTCGACGAGTTTTAAGCGAGGTTTGCCCCTCGTCCATCCATTCTGG
>QFDT01008603.1:0-14182 GCA_003315915.1 Macrolepiota dolichaula | reverse complement strand
CGCCTATATGCGACGGATGAACCGCCTGCACGCAAAAAGGGACATTATCACTCACCTCCACTTCCTGAATCGCAATTTTTCCTCTTTTTAAGACGGGAGTTCCTGGATATCACGGCTTTTGGGGATAGCCATCTGACTCCGTGGACGTTAAGTTGATACCTGGGATCTTTTGGATGGCCAATGTCGTCAGCGCTTGGGTTCTCCACCCTCTTCCAACCTTCCTTGCATTTCACCCAGAGATATCCGAAGCTGGATTTCAGGCAATTAAGCCCGGATGACATTCGACAAGAAAAGGCGACGTTGTGTTTTTCTGATTCTAGCCATAGATGTCCAACATCACCTTCCTCTAGACCTAGGGCGGGGCGCTTCGAGAAGAATATGCGGAAGGGTAAATCATCCGCTTTCATGACCAGGAAGTCTGTAGGGGGTTGCAACATTGAGGATAGAGAATTCGTAAGGCGACGCGACGCGATGCGACGAGTCACGGCCAATATCCCGTGCTACCGTAAGTGTTCGGTAAATACTTCCCGAGAGCCTTGCGTTCGGAAATTCTCGCGCCAGTCTCAAAAAACATACACTACAACGACCTTTATTGTTTCATAAATATTAGATTATCTTGATACATTCATGCAACGGGAAATTAGGGTTCCCAGAGAGGAATTGTGGAAAAGAGAATCGGACCGGTAAGCCCGCACGGATCCGGAGGCTTTGCGATGAGAGGCGGCGTAACAGCGTCCATCCGTCGTTGGTTCCGGCCCAGTTGGAAAGGAGATATACTCAACCAACGTTGAGGGCTCTCGAGACGATGATGTGAGCAATGGAGGAGAGTGTGCCATTTCACCAGGACTGACGCAGGTTTTATTCTCTGGCGGGCTTGGTTTCATTTTGAATATCCTTGAGTATGTTTTAAATAGAGAAACGTTTCGGAGAGTCGCAGCAACTCGGCGGAATGGAGAGACACCAGCGGTCAATCGTACGTCATTCTGGAACTCGTCAAGCACGAGGGGATGCAGGTCGCCGCGGGCGGCGACTTCACTAAAATCGAGAGCGCAGGGGGCGCAGCGGACACGGGAGGTATATTCGAGGGGGAAGGGAAAACTGTCCACCACTTGCTGCCCCTCAGCTAGATGACAGACTACAAAATACCGTATCTAGGTTACTCGGCGACTCTCCGTCAACTGTCGGGACCCGTTGTGCTAATCCCGCGGCTTTACAGTGGGGGAAGGCGGCACGTGCTATCCACCGAGGAGTGCTTTGAATAACATGTACATGTATACCGTGGTCCCCGACTCGGCGAAGCTAGAGGAGGGTTCTGTCGTTTTAGAATGGTCGTTCCCGCCCTTTCTTGCCGGGTCTGGCGTGTACACTTTCGCGTCAACATCAATGACTTCACTAATGGTCCAGCCAATTGGCCTATTAAAGCCCCCCCGGCCCGCTCCACCATGCCCTGTCGGGTTGCCCGGACGCCCAGAAAGGTACTACTCGGGTAGAAAGACGAGAACAAGGGGTGGACTGGATACGCCACTGCGTGGCATGGACAAACATCAACTTGATTCCCTCAAATAGACACGCACGGCATACCTTGCATGGGATTTGGACCAATTGAATAAGTCCAAGCTCTGGAATATGGGCGCAAAGCTTGCATTGGTGCGGATATGGGTTCGTGGATCGGCCGCGTACGGCTTCGTTCGTTGGCCATATACGGCTTCGTTCATTGGCCAGCATTACCCATATATGGGTTCGTGCATTGTCCATATGCGGGTTTGTGTATTGTCCATATATGAACTTGCAAAGCGGGCCGTCAAACGGCATATATGTACATGCATATACGAGTCCTGACAGCGGAAAGCAGTTGCACGAAAAAAAAGTAATCACACGTTTGCAGCATATAATTCCGGACCGCCATATCCAGATATTTAGAAACATTCAGCAGGCGGTTTCCGCAACAACAATTGTAGAACCAGGTGAGTATTGAGAGCAAAATTCCAAATTCATTGCCACCCCAGCAACTGGTACGGGGATGCACATCTTGCATTACACAGGTTGAACTTAACCGCCGGTTCGTCCATATGTTTTCCCAGCGTGCACATTTTGTTCATTGGTCTTTTGTGACGTGCGAAGATTATTCTTATGCATAAATACATGCATGAATTGCAGTGTCTGAAAAGGAACTAAGCTTTCCATTGACAAAATATGTTGAAATTGTCAGTATACATCTGGGGTGAGAATGAATTTGGGGTTTTCTCTCCTAATATTCACCTGATTATCAAACAGTCTTTTTGCATCATTGAAGGGGGTTGTCAAGTAATATTATCCGTCATCAGCTCAAGCGTAGTCTCGTCGCTCGCTGAGCCGGCTTACCCGCTATATACCAAGCCGTCGGTACGCCAGCCGCACCACCCAAGCCTTTCACCTCCCCACCCCCTAAAACCATCTCACACGCAGCACGACACCCGCCACCTCTTACGCCACTCGTTCGACCTCCGCTACAAGTGCTTCACGGCCATGAGAAATCCGAAAGCCGTATTGACAACATCTTTTCGACGTAATATTACAATTGACATAGACTGCTTGTCTTTTTTGTTTATTTAGGAATTTATAATTTCAGTTGATTATAACCCAGGTCATCAGTAGAATATTAAAATTAATGTAGAGAATTGTCTGGACCATTGGGCGGGATTGGGGGGAATTAGATTACATTATTAATATAAACAAGCCATGAAAATTTGAAACCTCAACTCATTCTCACCTTTCTCAACCAAATCTGCCCCATGCACGATGCCATGCATAGATAATGCACATGTATGGATAAAGCACGAATGCGTATACTGCCAACTTACAAGACATGCGTCAATCTATATATGGCGAACGCACGAGGTTATATGCCGCCAGTTCATGACGGCCACCAAACGACACATGTTTCCCCGCAGCTGGGGGAAATCCTGGATAAATTCTCCCTCAAGAATCCATGCCCACTTTCCGGGGGGTTTGAGGGAATATACTCAAGGATATCGGGCCTAATGGGCAGTGAAGTGCGGTAAAATTAAGCGACTGAAGCTAGCTGTATGAAAACCCGTACGGCCAATTGGATGATCCAAAAATCTCAGCCTACATACTTATTTTGGCCGTACTCTAGCCATGCTCTCCTGAAGTGGTTGGCTCTTTGGCATCTCTGTAGCATTGTTGTCAAAATATCCCTTGTATTCCCCGTTTTTTAATACAAATAGACGATCTGCTTATTTTTTTTATTCGTCCTAGTGAGGCTACAAGTACCTGGCGCACAATACCATATATACGACGTTTACATTTCGTTTCCCCTGGCGTTTTTGTGTATATTTTGTTTTGGTTCACCCGGACCCCTCGTTGCTGATATTTATCTGCGTCTGTCTCTTCAGGGCTCTGAAATATAACATAAGGCTGAATTGATGTCCGCAGCTCCTATGGTGCGACTGACCGGGCCGATACCCCCGATACTCCCGATACCCTGTCATATTCAATACCCCAATACCCCTTTTCCGTCCTTTTCAAGAATTCTAGTAGCTAGCTATGTACCTAGGATATAATTATATAAACATGTCCGTAGTTAGTGAATTTTCAGTTAATGAACTCCCCACTTTCTCTCTAAAAGTTTTGTCTGATCCCTGTTCGTCTCTCTTGTTCTCTTCGTTCACCCCATGCTCGACCTCCCCCCTCTTAATTTACTGGACCATCTTATTCTTTTTTCCTCTGACGCTGACGGACGCAGCGTCGCTCTATATTCAATTTCGTTTGTGACCTCGTCGTCACATCATCATCGTGCATTGCCCATATATGAATTCACATAAACCTTGGTCCTTCCAGCGACCCCATATTACCCCCCTGTGACCCGCACTCACCTACGCTGCATCCCATTCCACGGCATAAAAAATACGCGACAAACAACATCTACGGTGAACTAGCACATTCAACCCAAAAAATGCATCGGACTAGACCCTAGACACGAGGATCCGAGAGGGTCACCCCCTCAATCGCACCTGACCGTTGTCTAGCCGATATCAGATGGGTCGGGTAGTACTTAACCTAGCAGACTTATTCCCGCCATCTCAGTCATCTACCATGCGACTGAGGTGAGCGTTAACATTGATACATTCATACGACGTTACTCATACACGCACATATGGATACTTACCATCCGATAAAGGACAAGAGGAGGCCGGGGATGGATTGTCGAGGCGAGGGCACGCAACGAAGATTGTTGATCGTGTCACACCGGACGTAAGGAGTGCAACACGATGCGTCGAAAGCCCTTTGGACAAATACAGTCGACGGCTGACTAGGACGCACCACCGATGGCGCGAAGGCGATTCCCACAACACGCGTATAACCAACCCACGGCACAGACACCTGCGACGCAATTAGGAAGGTCGCCAATATTCGAGCCAAGCAGTTGCAAAGGGAAAGGCTGACCCGAGATGCTTCAAGGCCGCGTGCGTGCCGCGGTGCTCGTCGTTGAATCCATCCAAGTTCTACACGAGTCGGGGCAAGATGGGATTTTTACAGGATGCGGTCAAAGTCCTTGGCAGAATACTCACCGACAGGGGAATACCCGCGGACCCAGGCAAGGTAGGCGCGCTGTCGCAGTAGAAAACGCCCGCAAATAAAGATCCCCCTTGAGGATTCTCGAGGTCCGCTGGATTTCTCACCGACGCGGCTGGTTAACAGGAAAATGCAACTCCCTTCCCGCGGGCACAGGCGCATCGCGACGCGATTGATGTTGACCGCATGCCGGGGCACCCGGCCCCTCAGCACCGCCGCTCGTTGGGGCGGAGGGCGGGGCGTAGCCGGTGCACTGCAGTCGCCCTGCTGCATTGCATGGCTCGCCGCGGTGCTGTTCGGGGTGGTCGTGGCGGTTCGTTCAAGTGCTCGAGCTTTACCCCGATCGCGCCCGTTAGGTCAAGAACTGGCGCTTGTGCTTTGCCCTGGCCGCCCGCGGCAGGATTGTTTCAGCATCAGGAAGGGACGACGATAGCTCCCTCGCGCTCGCATCCCGTTCCCGTGCGTCGGCGACCGTTCCCATCCCCAAGGGTTCGCCGTCCCTGCCCGGTTTTGGCGAGGAGAAGCGTGGGGACCACGTTCCTTGCCGAGTGCAATTCCCAGCGACCTGACCAGAAGCCCCGGGCCAATCTTTCCTGGCCGCGGCGTTTCTTTCGAGGGCGGGGTGTGCTCCCATCGCCGCCTGTTGTGCGAACAGCCCGATCTCTGACTCTGCATCAAATCCTTCCTTGAATCGTTGAAGGACTTTCCCTGAATCCTCGAACCCGCCCATCTTTGGCTTCGTTTTTCTCAGGAGCTCCCAGGGAACCCGTTGCATTTGGTTGAATTCTGATTTATCCAACTCTCCGCGGGGGTTGCGAGTCGCAATTGATCGCCGGGTAAGGCGCCCCGTGGATTTTTTCTACAGCATTCTATGCGACCTTTGATTGGGCCTGTGAAGAAAGACTGTAAAAAACGGGCGATTCAGGCCCATACGTGCGCGCATCTAACACCCAATGAGGCGCATGGGTGGCAGTTGCGCGGACTTCATGAAGCTCTGCAGGCTTCTGCCAGATTATGGGACACCTTCGCTGAATTTTGCAAGGAATCCACAGAGTACGGCGCAACTGCCTGCGGCGCGCTGCTCTTTTAAAGTTTATTTGCTCGTGCATTTCCTAGATGGAAAAGCATGCGGGCGTCCGCGAGGGCGCCTCGCCGCTCAAACAATGTGTCCGCTAGGCTAATATCCTTATTTTCTCCGCACTCCAGCTTATGACTTGATCCGTCTCCATGCCTGGCAGCACCATTCTTCTGCATGCTTTGCTGATGATTATGCCGTTAGTTTTTTCCCGCTATGATTGGAGTTGAATGGGGATAGGATCTTATCCATCTGAATTTCCCCAGGTTGACCTTCAATGCAGTTTTAATGCGGTTCTCAAGAGCACTTTCTTGCCAGAGGTAATGCCCCAATTTCCAGAATCGTTCCACAATGTTGCCCAGGAGATACCCTGCTTGTTAAACCTGGAATCACAGCCCAACAATATGGGCCATTGGCTGAGTGAAAAGAAAGCAAACCTGCTGTAGATCTGCGGGTTTGGGACAAAGTTGGGATGCACCCCGCTTTCCACCGCGATCCCCACCGCCTCCGGGGTCGTAAGCCCCGCCAGGGTGCAATCAAAAGCCCGCCTAAGTGAAAACTTCAATTTTACGATCCATGATAAGCCTGATGAAAAACACACGCGCTTGATCGTATTCTTCGCGATACGATTGATCTGGCCCTTCGCATCGCTACCAATGCCAGGATCAGCCTCAAAGTGGATGGCACTGTGGGCTTTGGGGACTCGTTGGCGGATGCTCTTCAGTTCCCCCCATTTTTGGACATTGGCAACTCATTATCCTTCACCCCAATATCTTTTGAAGCCCCTCCGCGGACACCGACCCCCGTGCGTTACTTCAGCCCAAGAGGACGCGTAAGAATCATGATGCTCACCTTGGCCATTCTAAACGATATTCATATGCGCATCTGAAGAAATCCATGTTCTCCAACATCTCAACTCCATTAATTGGATCAATATTTCCGCGCACCCCTTGATTTGCCGCATGAAATTCAATGCCCCAGCGTAGCATTCTCTTTTCAGCTTGAGACGGGGGAGTTCATCAACTTCCGGGGCCGTGATCCCAGCGCACCTGTGAATGAGCGCATGATGGTCCGGCTGGAATTTCCGTGGCTTGAGCTTTGGGGTCAACCTGGGATACTCACGTGCATACAACCGTATGCTACCAGCCTGAGTTACCCGCCGAGGAGGCCATTGGCGCCCAAGGTGCATTGAATAGAATGGGAGAGAATGCGGCCCAGCGATCAACGAGACCCGGCCACATCCGCCCCACGAAACCTCAACTGATCCTGCCCCAATTGCGCTTCGCACACCTTTCGCTTGGGATGCAGCATGCACGAAGCTAATGCACGAACGCGCATGCAACCAACGTACAAATCTTTGTGTGGTGAATGGGCGCATCCGTATATAGCTAACGTACGAGGGCATGTGCAGGGACGGGTAATGCACCGGCGAACTCCAAAAATAGTCTGCTCTTCCCTCTTGCTGCCAGGACCCTCTTTTTTTAAAAAAAAAAAATCATCAATTTATAATGCGGTTCACAACCGAAGTCCGCGCGTCTGCAATCTATACAAACAAAGGTAAAACTACTCAGTCAGGAATAGGTACTGGGTGCAATCTCCTGAAGAGCGGCCGCCTGGCTGCTCGGGGTGCGAGCGACGTTGCGTCCGTCAACGTCTTAGGTTCATCCTAGATCTCGAGAGAGAAACAAAAAGAGAAATAGGTGAGACAGCTGAGGATACAAATACAACGCGCACGGGCGTTCTGACGATCGATACGAGACTGTGAGGCAAACTGTGGGTCATCCCATTCGTTGGGAGCCAAGGTACAAAAGTATTGTAGAGCTACTTTATATACCTTGTATGAAATGAAATGATAAACAAAACAAAACCGTAGGAGATGCCGAGTTCCAGGCGTAGCCGGACCGGTATCCCCTACACTCCCCATGGACAAAGCCTGCGAAGGTCGGGTCAGTTCCCTGCCACGACCCTCCTAACCCAATATCAGCGGCGATTTTCCACCCCCCCACCAAGGCCACTTTCAAGGACACGGTTGGGATATTAAACAAGGCTATTGAGCTAGAACAGTCCGGGTTTCCGCAGCCGCCCAGCGTCCTCCCGCCTGTCAACAAGGGCCTTGTAATGCACCAATGGAAACAAGACATTGGTGCAGCAGAAAGATGCTGCAATGAGGCGCTCATAATTGATTCAGAGCGTGCGAAGCCGCTGTTGGATTAATTCGCAATCCAGCCATGGATTGTCTGGATAATCCGGATTTTTTGGGTCTGCTGACCGCTTTCAGCTGGATTAATCCAGTCAATTTGAGGAGTCCAAAAGGAAATACTCAGAATCGTATAACAAGACGGAATATATTTATGAAGATACCGGTGGCGAATAGAAACAATGCAGTGGGTGTAAGCGATGAACGTAGGGACAGGTAACAAGATGTTCTCACCTCAGAATTGTATAATGAGACTGAGGTAGACAAAGTGCTACAAAAAGACATATCAGGTATGCTTATGTAATAAAGTGAGCTGGAAAACATAAGAGTCCATCTGCGGATCGTCAAGCTTCTGCAGTGCCCCCCCCTCGTGTGCCTCATCGCATGCGTCCTGTGCCTTCGACTTCTCGTGAGGAGGCTGATGTGGGGCTGGGGGATGATGATGTTTCCCTTCCTGACAACGACGCCCTTAGCTATGCGGGGTGATCTTTCCATTCGCTTGGTGGTGCTTTGTTTCGGTCGGTTTCAGCGTCTCGGTTTATGCTCAGGTCAGTCGGCAACGCGGCGCTCACGCCTGGACTTTTTCTCTTTATATACTTCTTTCGAAGCGCTGCGCTGGGGCGCTGTAGGTCTACTTTCAACTGCACTCTAGTGTAGTTTTCTCATTACTTACTTGGGACTGCTATCGCGCGCCCCTTAGCTGTACTTATACGGTGCATGGCAATAAAATTGGATTAAAAAAAAAACATAAGAGTCCATTGAAAACGGTGTATACGCAACAGCCTCTATGTTGAAGAGTAATATTTGACAATGCGATGCTCTTTCAACCACTCTATGGTTTTGTACATTGACAAGCCTTCTCTCCACCTCTCTTGTTTCAATTCAATCGTTTTATCATGCTCTTTTCTCTTTTTCTTCATGCCGGCCTGGGTCTGGAAGTTGTTGTCTACAAATCGGAGAAGACCGCCGGGAACATATTGCGTAAACGATGCCCGCATTTCGCCGTTGCAAATAGGGATGTTGTAGTGGTGAAGAGCGGCCGCTTGGCTGCTCGGGGTGCAAGCGACGTTGCGTCCATCAACGTCTTAGGTTCATCCTAGATCTCGAGAGAGAAACAAAAAGAGAAAGAGGTGAGACAGCTGAGGATACAAATACAGCGCGCACGGGCGTTCTGACGATCGATACGAGACTGTGAGGCAAACTGTGAAATGATAAACAAAACAAAACCGTAGGAGATGCCGAGTTCCAGCGTAGCCGGACCGGTATCCCCTGCAGTGGGTCAAAATGGCTGAGGGAATGAGGACTGTAGACCCAGTGGGATTAGCATCCTCAAGGGCAAGATGACCCCCACCCCTGTGGTCAAATGTTCCAAGCACCTGGACAGCACACCAACCAAACGCATAATTCTTGGCATCACGGTGGCGGATAGTCCATGCATGTGGACCAAAGTTGAACATTGCAGCGGGATAGACGCTCCCGGGAACAATACGCCCCAGTCCCTGACCGTATCCCTTGCGTTCAAAGAGCTTATTAAGTCGCTCCTCAAAATAAGAGTGCATATCAGGGCACCAAAACCTCAGTGCAGCTGATGGGATGGAATCAGAAACAGCACTTGGTAAGGAATTAAATCAACTTACAGCTGTGAAATTTTGCAAACCTTTTGAGGTTTTCATCGTTCAAAAGCTTTTCTACCAGCTTTTCGTAGCCCCTGCGACGGACATTGATTGGACTATTGGACCCCTGGCCGGGGGTGATGCCAGCGTTCGCGGCGGGGTAGCCTCCCCGTGCATGGCGCACATTCTGTTCTAGGGTTCCCGTTTTCTCAGCCTCTTGGGTTATTTTTTCGTAAAACTCCCCGCGCGCCTTGTGAAAATTTTCATCTGCTGGACGCCCTACAAACACCCCCGCAACTCTATCCTTTCCATCAAGAAGGGGTCGCGGGGTGGAGCCTATCGGAGGCACCGGTAAAGGCATCGTTGGGTGCGGGGAATGCCGCACGACTCACCGTCCTAGGACACAACGTTGTAGCCGCACTCCGCCAGCTCAACCAAATTGGAAGGCGGTTTTTTTCTGAGGCGCGGACGCAACGAGGCGCTTTCCTTGATAGCCGCCTATCCAAGCAGGAAGATGTTGGGTCACGACGGGAGTCTGCGCGATGTTGGCGGCGGAAATGTGTTTCCGGGAGAGCTTTGGTTTCACCCCGTGTCCATGGATAGACTTTGCCTGTTTCCGAGACTCGGCCCTTCTTCTGTGCGACCCAGAATTTTTCAATTTCTTCTGGGGCGGTTGAACGACTTCAATCTCGTCGTCGGGGTCCAGGCGTGCTCGTTTCTTACCGCCGCCGGCATTTCTGCATCCACCAGGGCCAGGGAAGGCGGTCTTGTCTGCCACGAGCAGAGAGGTGTGGCTCGGCGATTCCTCCCCCTCGCCAGGCGCACCCTCCCTGCCCTGCTCAGAAATACAGTCTTCTTCAGTCTCTGCGATTTCTGCACGGATCATCAATTTAATCATAAGCTCTTGCTGCATGAGGGGGTAGGGGTCACAGCGGCCCATATGGGTTTCCGCCCCCACCGATTGACTTGGTTCGGAAGGGATGCTGCAGTTTTGCATTCTTGATTTATGAATTGTGGAAGGAGCTTGGTATGAAGCAGATTGGTGCGCCAAAGGGGGGTAAGTGGGGGAAAAAAATCACACACTTCACAATTTTATGTCCTAAAAAGGAACAATAAGAGTCCAAATTTAGCCAACGATGCGTTGGTCCAAGGTTGACCAGGAATATCCCTATAAGAGCCTGGAATCGGATTTTCGGGTTCAGGGGGCATTTTTGTCCGGACCAAAACGCCATTTTTGTCTAGATTTTTTCCAACCTTGACCCCATCTTCTAAAAATTTGTCCGGATCGATTCCGGCCTCCAAAAAATCCCAAAAAATCGATTAAATTCATTAAAAAAAAATCTGCGCGTCGTAAAATACACTGAATGGGTGCAGAAGAGCTATTTTCTATTGAATACTTATTGCTTGGGATGCCCTCCTAGATAGTTCACTATCAGCCGACTGAATGCCATCAATACTGCGAAGCAGACCTTCAAACGCAACAAAGTCTACTTCATCAATTGAAAATCCTGCTTTATTGACGTGGCTTGGTGTCGAAGAAAGAAGAGTGAGAAAGCGCGAAGGGCATGGTGGAGAGAACTGAGAGACGCCAAAGACTAATGTGTTCTCGGCGATAGCACTGAATTGCCGTCCGTGGTCATACTCAAATACTTGAGCTGCAATTTTTGAGAGCGATGATAAATTTGTGGCGGGTTCAGCGACCAATCCACAAAACCTCTGGTGCCATGTTTGGTTCACTAGGCGAGAACCACCTGTCAGAGAGCTCCCGTGGTGTGACTTACCGGGCCGATACTCCCGAAACTCCCGAAACTCCCGATACTCTGTCAAAGCCCCGACACCTCGTGCCACTCAACCCTCTACTACATGCGCTCCATCATCCCATCCATCTTTCTATAGCACCATCTTGCGTTCCACGGAGCACCCACTCGCAGGCCGGCACGATCTAGGGGTGGGAATTATAGATTGGTTTGTTGCGAATTTATTTTTGCCCTCACTAGAATTCGGCTGATATCATTGTACAAAATCAGTTGACGGGATTGATAGAGGGAAAGATGCAAGTATATGTTACGCTGGGTATCAGATTGTTGTACCAGGGTATGAATCTTCTGCCCGCAAGCTTCTCAAAAGCCTCTCAAAAATCCCAAATACAACTTGGCGCCGGCCCTACTGGATTAAATATCCTGAGCGTTGGAAAAATCCTTGGCTATCTAGACTCTTTCACACCACCATCTGCATCGCCACTAACCAGAAAACCCTTCGCTGGCTGCAGAAAACTTCAACCAATTCTTCATCACAATTTCAAACCTTTTACATGCGCCTTGTATAAGCCCTCAAACACCCATGCCGCCTCATCAGCGCCACCGACTGCTTTCGAACTGGGTTGATTGAAGCTCAAAATTATGCGTTGGCATCAAAAGGGGATCGCTGTCCAACACTCGGATGGAGTCCAGGTGCGTGAATCAGCCTCACTTGACTCGCTTCCCTAGCGGTAAGCAGTTGGGGTTGAGAGTGCTTACTCTATGCCTTTGGGATTATGTGGGAAGGTCAGTAGCGGAGCGGACTTGTTGGGTGTGGATTCAAGGTCTGTGCTTCCTTTTCTTGTGATCATAATGGCATTGATAATCTTACTAGCCATACAAGGATCGTGGGGAGCGCCGCAATGACTCCCGCTCCGCAGATGAGGGTAATCGCACCCACCTGTTACGTCGCGTAGGCAAGCTTGCAGAGGAGCACGACGAACTCAATGCCGACACCTTGACGATCAGGAGGAAGTCATCGCACAGCGGGAGGATGATAGAGAGGAGCTTATGGGTATTATCGACCCCTTGAAGCTTGAGATCGAAGACCTACATAGAAGGAGGGATGTGGAGAATGTGGAACGAAGTCAGCCTCGTGCACTCGCCTTGGATGAGCGTGAGGAGAGGGAAGCTGTAGAGGACAATCTGAACACGGTGCGGGACAGAGTTCCCGCGCTGCTTATCGAACTGCAACAAAAGGGGACAATGTGGGTCAGAAGAATTAGCTCAAAGATGTAAGCCGAGTATCTTCTCAACGTTATGTGGATCTTGATGCGTGCGAAATCAGATGTTGACGGACGCAACGTCGCTCGCACCCCGAGCAGCCAGGCGGCCGCTCTTCGCTTGTATCGGTAAGTCGTTCTAGCACTTTGTTTCTTGAGGTATTCAAAGACGTAGGATGGTGAACAATGACAAAAACCAGGACCTCATTCGCAGGTCAGATGCTGACGATTACTTTTTTGGTTTCTCTTCCTCCCTGTTGTCCTCTTTTGCTCGCTAACTCCCCTGCTCCAGCCTGCAGTCCTCGATCGCGAACGTTTTACCCGTGAAGCGCTTGAAACTTTTCCTTCCCCATACGCCAATCAACGTATCCGGCTTTCACAGAATCCCCCACCTCCAACAAGGTGTCCCCTGCGGCAATACAGACGCCGAATACCGGAACTTTACCCATTTTACCCATTTGAATTTTCGTTGGTTGCAGCCCCACCTTCTCTGTCTCATCCATCGCAAGAAGCAGCAGGCTTAGGTATCTGATCAGATGCGGTGGCAGGAATCCCTCAACTCTAGAGTGAGGCTGCAGAAGCAGCAGGACACGATGACTCTGCATTATCAAGTTTTTGACACGGTTGGCTGTATACGAAAAGGCGACGCGCGTGTGTCTAGCTTTCAGGTTCATGTTGCTGAGATGGAACATCAGGTATGGCGCATCGGGACCCGTGCCTTCCATAGCTAGTGCGGTGGCGTCGCTGACTCCTCACTTGCAAGCACTGGCTGTACCATACGACACGCTGGTGATGGCGACAATGCGCCAATGAGAGCAGCGGGGGAGGGGGGGGAGCAAAGTGATAGGTTGCGATGAGAGGAACGATGGCAAAGCGCAGATAACAGGGGAGCAACGGTGACAGAAAGCGCGACAGGGAAACAAGCAAGTGGAAGACCACACCGTTGCATGCAACAAGACCAATAGGCCCCAGGAGAGCCTAGGGACAACGGTGCCCTAAGCCGCCCCCTGCTCTAAACGTCAGTCCCAGGCGTGAGTCATCGGTGTATGGCAGGTAGGCAATGGCGATGGGTGGCAGGTAATGGGTTGGCAAAACGTCAAGTGAAAGTGGAATGTAACATCGAGTCCACTTGCCAGTCATAGTGTATTTGATGGTGACAATCGACCTGTGCTCGCGGCAGCCCAGCTGAACCGTGGAAAGCGGGAGGGCATAAAGATACAATATCTCCAACGCACGATATGCGCGCTCTGTACCGGAGTAACATTCCCTCGCTTGCTGTAGGAATGGTTGGCTGGAACTGCCCGACCATGTAGTGCACGGGTTTTGGCCACGCGAGCAATAATAACGAAAATGCTCGAGCGAGGCACGTAGTAGGTAGGTAGTGATGATGGTATATGATCATGGTCTGATGATGTCTAGTCTACGTAACGTCCGTTGCACTTTAGCTCCGAATAATATAATATATATAAAATAATCTAATATGCTGTCTGTGAGCCGTCCTCTCGTAGCCGTTCAGCTCTCCCCGTAACCATGGCTGACACTTATGAGACCGGTCAACGAACAGGGCCAAAGTTACCGTATTCGGTAATTACTTCCCGAAAGCCCCGGATTCAGAAATTCTCGCACTCAAGAACGTGTGCTAAAACAGCCTCAAATATTTTTTGAAGTACTTTTTCTTGTTCATATGCGACGATTAAGGTAAA
>QFDT01008602.1:0-14280 GCA_003315915.1 Macrolepiota dolichaula | reverse complement strand
CTCAGAGCGGAGATATTTGTGGAAGTTCGGATCTTCCTAGAGATTGGAGAAAGTCACATCGTGAGTTTTCAAGGATGAAATTCTGGGAAGAGTGAAATGGACGTACGACAGCGCGGATGAAGGAGTAACCAGGTGCGAGAGTGGTTGAGCTGCCTGGACTAGTCGAAGTGGTGCTATTAAGAAGTGTTATTAGGACCTGCGAGAGTGTGTAGGTCGTATTTTACCTTCCAGGGGCAGTCGTTCCTGGTGTTGTTGTGGGACCGCCTGGAAGACATTGCGAGTAATAGTCGTTTACGTAGGTACAGGTATAACCGGAGATGCAAGTAGTAGCACCACCCCAACCGATACCACCACACTGTGGATTTTAGGAGTGAGAATATAGAAATCCACCGATATCCACATATACTGATCACCTGTCCATAAGCACCGGAACTTTGTGCGGATGCAGCACCTGCAAGGAGGAGAACGCTAGCAACAAGTGAAAAGAACCTGGGCATGATGAGATTGCTGAAGCACTCTCGGATATCGATAGACTTCTCTTATATGCCTACGGTTCCCCAGACCATCCCCCCCGTCCGAGCCTCGCTGAGCCGAGCTTTGGCCTTTTTCTCGGACCACTAATTGAGTAGTGTTATTTTTATCAGGCGGGAGCGACCAGGGACACACTATTGACAAGAAGTCAGGCAGTTGTCAGAGTTGACCCCAAGTACTTCCGACCCGCCGAAGTCGAGCAAGTTTCCCTATTCTGTGCGGCTGTTTTTGACTTGACGTTCCCATCAGGCTTCTGCTTGATAACTCTATCAAGTTGAGAGGCTCCTCGAATAGAGGCGTAAGATGTGGCGAGCTCTTGCAGAATGTACTTGCTGACCTCAAGGCGTCGGGTAGTATAGTCGAGGACCCTGAGAACTGCTCGCGCTCCCGAACGAAAAGAAGCAGTACGCCGGAATCTGGTACCACTTCAGTGGTCGCGTCACGCTCGAGGTATGTTTAGGACGTTCTGCAAGGCAATATCCATATGAGAAATAATCACAATTCAGAAAACTCATTTTCCTTTATACACATCTTTATACATCAACTTGCAAGCTTTATTGAATGCTAAGCATTATTACAAGGGGCTAGCCCTTCCTAAGCTATACAAAAAGTCCCCTAAGCGGTGGCGGTCGATCCCGTATATGCGTGGATGGTCTCATCAGCACATCCGGCTGGTGTGTTGTAGGAGTAAGGACCCAGGTTGACATACAAGTCCTTGTTGCCGTTAGCATCAGGGCAGATCAACCAAGCCTGGTGGAGACAAATCAGACTTTCACCTCACTCCATTACAAACTCGAACTACTCACGTTGTTCTGGGGGCGGTCAACATTGGGATCGCTCCAGATAACAGTATCACCACTCCAGGAAAAGGTGCCAGAGGTAGCCTCCGTAGTGGACCAGGTGACCTTGAGCTTATTCTGGTTGGTACCGGCGACAAAGGCCTCGACTGTGGCGTAGAGGGGAGTGCCATTGGCATTCTGCACGAGCTGGCCGTTGGTGATCTGGAACTGGGCAGCATCTGAGGGTTCACCGAGGACAGCATCCGAAGCGGTGAAGATTTCCTCAGAGCGGAGATATTTGTGGAAGTTCGGATCTTCCTAGAGTTTAGAGAAAGTTGTATCGTGAATTTTTAATATAAGGCTTTGGGAAGAGTGAAAAAGACGCACGACAGCACGGATGAAGGAGTAATCAGGTGCGAGAGTGGTCGCACTGCCTGACGCCGTTGTCGTGGGACTATAAAGAAATGCTGTAGTAAAGCATACTGGAAAGAGAATTGTATTTTACCTTCCAGGAGTAGTAGTCGTTCCCGGTACTGTGGACGTGGGGGCAGTGTTACCGCCCGGTAGACACTGCGAATAATAATCATTCGAGACGGTGCAAGTGTAACCCGACACACATTCAGTAGCACCGGTCCAGCCAATGCCACCACACTGTAGATTAAAGTTGAAGGTGAGAATGTAGAAAAATATTAATATTTATTTTCTATTTACCTGCGCGTAGCCGCCAGCAGTTTGGGCGGAGACAGCACTTGCAAGGAGGAGAGCGCTAGCGACAAGTGAAAGAGACCTGGACATGGCGGGGTTGCTGGGGCATTCACAGGGACCCAATTATTTCTCTTTTATGCTCACATTTCTCCAAACCACTCCCCACGTCCGAGTCTCACTGGGCCGAATTTTGGCCATTTTCTCGGATTACGAGTTGGGTGGAGTTATTTTTGTCAGGCGATAACTTGTAGCGGTTAAATCTCGGGGTGTCGGTAGCTGGGGATTGTTACCACATGACATCTAACGTCGACAATCAGTTGATATGTATGTGGGGTTAATACCGACGGTCTATTTTTACTAATACCCAATCAAGCGAACGGAGAATACGGCGAGGCGTTGGGATTGAATACTTGGATCGTTGCATAGGGCGCCTGAGGTAGGGTTGGTGGTGGTTATGAATGAATTTGGTAAGACCCACAGGATCAACGCAAGGAAGCTGATCTTCTTGGATCCTGCGTCCATCGTCCGTCTCGGGACCGTTCAAGATCAAATTATCCTCAACAGAAGCCGAGTGTCCCTAGGTGCCCCTGTCGCTACAATAAAAGTCCGCGAGGCAGTATTGCTGTTGATCTCTTGGACTACCAAAAGATCGACCGGCCGACCTAGGATAAAGCGCTTCATCAGGACCATTCCATCATTTGAAACCCACCCACGTCTAGACTCGGTAAGTCTCTTGAGGTTATTGAATCCAGTCGCGAATAACGATAAGAGATCTTTGCAGTTCAAATGCATGTGTTGCCGATACCCGACCAACATGTTAAGATTTTTGTCTGACAATGAGCTAGTCTTTCCATCATCGAGTTTGAAGATCTGGCCTATTTGGCAGGGCTGCGAAAGAGCAGATGAGCTAAATTGACCTTGGATCAGGCCAAACGGCAGGTGGGCTGACGAATGCCTAGGAGGACGGAGGAGACTATAACGGGACTATTCGGCAACGTCTTCCGTATTATCGTGGGCGTCAGCGTGGAAAACGCTGAGAGCGGTGACGAAAATCAGCCAAACATAAGTACTTGGACGCACAACCATTCTGTGACATCAAGTCACACTCATCCTTGCCAGCGTTCCTCCTTAATGCCCTTGACGGTTACTCTGCCAAACGAGCTCATCCTAGAAATCCTTGCTTTGTTTCGCTCCGACTGCCAGAATCCATTAGACGTCTTTCTCGTGTCCTCCGACTTCTACCTCTTGTTTTCTCAGTTGATCTACGGTCACTTGGAGTTCAAGAAGATAACCCAACTAACGAGATTCCTTGATACTTTTGGCGCCTCTTTCATCCCTCAACCGATAAGAAGGGTTACTGTGGATGTTTTCAATGACCTAAGCCTCGGACTCTACACTCACCTTCGGGATTTCTTCTCTCTTTGTGCGGCTGCACCTGGGGCTGAAGTTGATGACCGTGGTCGTGTTGTCTTCGAGAGCCTCAAATTCCGGTTCCATACTCATGCCCGAGATGATTCCTTGCACATGATATATGAGGCGCTGGCTTGCGTCAAGTAAGGCCCGCCTTTCATCATCTAGCTTAATACCGTTCATAACTCTAGCCAGTCCTCGGACTTTCACATGGGTGGGACCTGACCCGCCACATCATTTCTCTGCGGCGGTGTGTATTTCATGATTTATCATTAGTTGTATTGAATATCAGCCCCTAATTTAGATTGTCCCCGCTGCTCTCCCACACTTATTGCGGGCGTTGGCAACCCAGACCAACCTCACCCACCTCACCCTCTCACACGCCAAATTCCCTGACAATGGAGAAATCCTTACACTCCCACGTTTTCCATCCTTGAAGACACTTACGCTTACCCAAGCCATATTCCTGCAACCCATAACTGTTGCTGGATTTCTTGTAAATTCAGGTGCGGGTTGTGCGCGCTGGTCTCGGGGACATCCTTTTGATCTATTGTCCCAAGGTCCACGACTAGAGTGTATTGAGCTTGTCGACGCGTATCAACAAAGCATTTGGGGACCACGACTACGCAGGTCAAATATAGAAGCCGTCGCACATGTCTATGTTAAACTAGGAGGCACAGGAGAGGACGGGGATACTCAGCCTGACCATACAGAAGCCATATTGACAGAGATGTTGCACAGGATTCGCCGCATCGTCATATGTCGAGGGAAACTTGAGCGGATAATTGGAGGGGATCGTGTCTCCGAGAATAGCATCCTGGTATGAACTCACTTCTCGACGCGAGGTTATTGTTGGTCCTTCTACCCTCGCCTTAGGATCCCACAGATATCACGCTTTATCTACGCTGAGATTAGATTTTGACCCGTATTCCGAGTGAACAGAGTTTCTGAATTTGATACACAAGCTCTTCGATCGCCAGAAGTCGACAGGGATCCTGATCTTGACCTGAGAGTTGCCTATGGGTGTTCATGAATTGATGATATAAATGACAACATTTAGATTTTTTGTTATACATCATATTGGCGTAAGGCCAGCGGGAAGAAGACGCCACTGCTATATGGCAGGCAGATATTAATGAAAAAAAAACACTGAAGACCTTCGACATTGGATGGTAACCTTGGTCGAGTTATGGTATCTACCTCGATCACTATGGGGTTATTGACGACCATCTTGAGCTGTTACATTTGATAAGCCCTGTAGGAGGCACATGGCGCGAGGTTGGGATGATTAACCAGATAGTAACACACCTTGAGCCCGGAGGCTCACAGAAAGTATGAATACGTCACTGTTCATGTTCACACCAATACACGTGTGTACAATGATGAAAGTGGTAAGGATGAAGTCATGCGATGTGTGTATGTATCATTGAGGAACACGTGGATCACCACCATGAGACGCAACATCGGGCACCTCCGCTGGTTAGATCCACACTCAGATCTGCACGCGCATAATCCACCTGTAGGATTATCCGTGCTGAAGGGTGCATAGTATTAGTGAGGTACACGCTCACCACACCTTAGCAGTAGGTTTGCTTGTGGCCGCCAATTCGTCTACCTCAACAACTTTCGAAGCAGTGGGATATTATCCTGTGGATTATTGGTGATTTCCATGCTTATTGAGTGTGTCATTTACTTTTTCGAGACAATGCAAGTCACCAGCACAACATTCATTACCATTTATTAGTTGAACATATGTCAATACAGCAGGATAAAAGGCATACTGGGCTCACTCGATATCCGAAAGTTCAAACCAACACAGAGAAATCTAATTCCTAATGATTGTAATCTACAAGTCCTCTTATTCATTCGTTTTCGTCATTGGTATCGGTCTCATACACCCTCGGTCTCGTATTCCCTCGTCTCCTACCCGCGCGTCTGACCTCCTGCACATCATCGTCCTCATCCTCGTCTTCCTCGCTGGGCTCGTCAAGCACGACTCTCCTCCGACCTGCACGGCCCGGGCCCGTATCTCTCCTATCACCGTCGTCGGCACTGTGCTCGCTATCATCCGAATCGTCCGTGTCAACGTCGACTACAATGGGGTTTGCCCTCCGACGACCATTTCGCCGTACGGGTCCTCGAACGATAGGAGGAGGGGCACCATGGCCTCCGCTACCCAACCTCATGCCCCTGCCTAACTGTCGCGCAATTTCTCGGGGATTATCAGCATTGTCAAGATCAGTCTGTGGTTCATCGTCATTGTCACTGTCAAACGACTCGACGACTCCGGGACTTTGTGCACGCCTACGGCGCTGGTCCCAGTCGGCACCGTCCTCTTCGTCATCATCTATGAAGCTATCTTCTTCGTCTTCCGAGTGTGGATGTGAGTAAAATTGAGTATCAGAATCGGACATAGAATCCTCCTCGCCTTCGTCTTCTTCGCCGTCATCATCATCATCCACTTCTTGGATATGGGCCACACCAGGCTCTCGATGTCGGAACCGCCGACCAAGAGGCCAATTAGGGATTCCATGGATCGCATCAATTAATTCGCGCCGGTGATCGATCAAGTGGCGATCGTCTTCACCATCACTACTCCAGCTACCTTCACTGCTATCATCGTCATCATCCCCCGAATCAGAGCCGGAGCCAATGTCATGTCCACCCAAGTCACTATCCGCATCTGACATGCTTTCATCAGTGAAATCCAACATATCACGAAACAGCGGGTACGGAGGGCCTCCAAAGAGCTCTTCCTCCGACTCGTCCCCATCATCGTCTTCTGCACCCCATCCTTCAATTCCACCACGATTATCATGCCTATACCCATCCTGAATCTCTCTCAGTCTCCTTCCGAGGAAATTCTCCGGTTCACTATCCTCACTGAAGTCATCGTCGTCGAACCTCGCGTGTCCAGCATATTCCTGGTGACAATTAGTGCAGACGCCGCCCCATATCTCGTGAAAACAATCTACACATCGATAAATTCCACCATCTTCTGCGTCGTATATCCCCATATCGGCAATATCCCATGCTCCTTCCCCACCATTCTGTGGTGGTGGTGGGAAGAAATGTGGCTGGTGGTCGTGATGCCCGCGATGCCCAGGCCTGTGGAATACATTACGCCAGGGATCGTTATGCGCGTTATTTCTTGCATTTCCGCCATCGGCGTTGGGGGTTTCCGCAGTGGAGGGTGGTGGTAGGGATGGAAGGTCAACGAGTTTGCTTTTGATCAGGTTAGTAACCATGCTCTTCATGGACCAGATCTCTGCCGGACGTTCCACAATTGCGGCCCGACACAATGGACAGGTTTTACGATTCCTGAGGAAAATGCCGCGGGTTGCAGATTGACCACTGAGCAGACGAGAGACATCGTCTGGTTCGTTTATGGGATTGGCGTCCGCGTTCCCATTCCCTTGAACACTTGTGAACCAGCGTATGAGACACATGTAGCAAGCAATATGACCACATGGGGACAATGCGAAAGGCTTGTAGAGCAGGTCTAAGCATATTTCACAAGTAAGAGACTGCTGGAGGTGGGATAAATTGTCTTCATATCGGGAAAGGAGCTATTGAGCTAGCCTGTCAGAGGGACACAGGTATGAAGTAAAGCACTCACCGTCTTCTGAGAATCTAATTGGGCTGTGAGTTCGACAATCCTAGCCTGGGCCTCCCTCATCGGGTCAATGGTCTGGGAAGGCCCAGGGACTGGTGTAAGCAAGGGAAGTTGGGGAATGGGAATATCCGAATTGTCAGGAATAGCTCGACCTTTGCCCTTGTCAATGGTCTTGTTATTGCAACTGGTGTGAGCCGAGTCATCCAAATCATCTAAGTTTGAAGTACCCGTGCTCAACACTAGTTTCACATCCTTCTCGGCTGCAATATTTGGGAACCCAGCAAGCACACTTGATTTGTCGTTCTTCACGGGGTCAACGGTAGTTACAGGCGGTGGAATGGACGTCTCTGAAAGTGTGGTCGAAGAGGGAATAGGACTACTGGATTTCGCCTGATGTTGAATAATGGGGTCGGGATCGATATCGGTATGAGTAAGGGGAGATTTTTTCTTCTTCTTTCTGCGTTTCTTCTTGCTATCCTTCGAGCCACTGGTTCTGGCGGCAACCTTGTCGACGCCGGTCAATTCAAAATCCTTCCTGTGTTTCTTTGACTGGCGTTGTTCGTCTTCAGTCGGGGTTTCTGAGACGGCGCGTTTTTTGGCGTTGTGAGGTTGCAATACGTCTGTTGGTTGTACCGAGGTGCTTGGGCCTGGTGTGGGTTGGCGAGTGGGCATGGGAGGTGTAAGAGAGAGGATGCAGTATAGAGTCAATAGTGATGCCATTAGCGGACGTCATGTGCATATTCTCACAAGATCACGTGAACAAACGCCCCTATCTTGGTCAAGAAAATAAGGTTAGTCAAAAGTTTATGGCTCCAAACGCCCATGTAACTGACCCTTCTCTCCTCCACCAATGTCCACCACTGCAGTGCCGCCAGTACGCAGTAGAAAAGGAATAAAGCTCTCCTCCATCCATACTGGCCGTCGCGCATACCCAAAGGAACGTCCTCCCGACTTACAGCTCTCTCAGTTCACATCCGAAGAGTCCATCGCAGCCCTTTTGACGCCTTCCTCACCCGACATCCTTCCCGAACATACCTCTCCGTCATCTCCAAAGCTACACCGCTCCCGTCTTTCTCTCCGTCTCTCCTGGAATGATATCTGCACTCCCCACTCGCGCGAGTCCTGCATTGTGCTCTACTTTTTTCTCAACTTCTCCCTCACCCTGTACAACAAGTTCGTCATGAACCGGTTCCCCTTTCCTTACAGCATGACTGCGTTCCATGCACTTGGCGGATGTCTGGGAACACGGTTTACTCTGCGACCCGAAGATCGTATGCCTGTGCTCTCAGTCGGACAGATTATTGTCTTGGTGTCCTTCAGCATCCTATACACGCTCAACATCGTTGTAAGCAATGTGTCATTGCAGCTGGTTACAGTGCCGGTGAGCTTTTATGGTTCCTCATCACAATCTGTCATACCCTGACACCCCAAATCCCTGCCTCTCGCCCTGCAATTCTCTCACCCGACCCGGCTGTTCTGGATAGTTTCACCAAGTCGTCCGATCTTCCGCGCCCTTCTTCACGCTTACCTTGTCCGCTCTACTACTTCATTCGCGCATCACTCGCCGGAAAATGCTATCTCTGGTTCCCGTCGTCGCCGGTGTCGCCCTTGCGTAAGTTGTGCCACTCTGTTGTCTAGGCCACCGCCCCTCCTCTTTCGAGCTACTAACTCCCTCGTTTCTCCGCCTGCATCTCACTTCGTGCCCTGATGCTGTATCACAACATTGACACTGACGCCGTCCATTTTTAGTACTTATGGCGACTATTATTATACGCTCCCTGGCTTCCTTCTCACTCTTTTCGGCACATTCCTTGCATCCCTCAAGACGGTGATCACGAATATCCTTCAATCATCCCATTCTCAAAATCTTAATATACACCGAGTATCGCACGTCCGCCAGGGCGTCAATTCTCATGTCGAGCACCCAGAACGCTGGAAGAGTCATGATTATTCTCATACCAGTGTCTCCTACCATGCTAGCCATAGTCCCCGAACCCTACTCTCCTTGTTCTCTTTAATCCCTAAACTACATCTCACCTCCCTCCAGCTACTGCACCTCCTCTCCCCGCTCGCACTCCTCCAATGCACCCTTCTCGCGCTCTACTTCGGCGAACTCGACAAGATTGTCGCACAAATACGGAACCACTTTCCCCTCAACCTCAGCCTTCTGGGTGGCTTTATAAAAATATCAGCATCAACATCCATTGTGTCGGGAATAAGAATCGGTCACGGTAACTCCAACTCCAGCCTTCCTGCCCCGAATGGAACTAGTGTGCTGAATGGAAGTGGACCAGGTGGTGTCAGTCTAGGCGCTGGGATGCCGAGCGCTGGTGCTGGATTGTCGATGTTGCCCGGACTGGCAGGGCTGGCTCTGAACGCATTGTTGGCTTTCACGCTCAATGTCGTGAGCTTTCAGACTAACCGGAAGGTCGGGGCTTTGGGCATGAGCGTTGCCGGTACGTCAAACTCTCACTCATTAATCGCCTGCCCCCCTCTACCGTTCCACTTGGCATACGCCGCTTCGATCGATCACTATCAGGGTTACCCATACTAACCTTTCTTCTGTTTGGTACAGCAAACGTGAAACAAGTATTGACGATCCTATCGTCTGTGGTCCTGTTCAACTTGACGATAACGAGGACGAATGCTACTGGTATTCTACTGACGCTTGTCGGAGGCGTGTTGTATGCCAGCGTCGATTTACGCGAGAGAGGGAAGCTGTGACGCGTTTATTTATAAAGTTGATTTCTCCTCTCAGTTCTCCGCGGCAGGGACTTTGTGATGACATTTTCTTCTTTCATTCTCCGGAGATAGCATGGACTTGGCGTCTGATATCAGTTAATGAACTCTGCCGAGATTGCACACTCATTCCTCGTGTATCATAGACACATATGTAGATAGCTTTCATGCACTTTGTAAATAGCTTTCTGGCCATCAAGCGGCAGGCCGATCCATATCTCTTCCCTTAGCCCTCTTCACTCCACCTTCTTGAGTACCCCCTCCCTTCAAGTGCCGGACCAGACGGCATCGATTCACCCAAGCCGAGTAAACCTTCGTTGTAGCTAATATATGATTTCATCAGAATATTTCATTGCAGCGGAAGCTTTTCGGATCTTATTCCGCTCAACACCCTACGACTTGAGTTTGAGAGCGGTCTCCCGAGTTGCTTATGTAAGCACATTCGCGTCATGCTCTTGCTGTCACCAAAACAATCGCTGGCCATACCTATGGTCCATTTATACATCAACCTATACGACGATATGAACGGGACATATGCTATCTACCAATGGAATCCAACAAGATTTACTAATCTCGTCCAAAAGGAAAGACCTGTGCGCATGTCGGGTCACCTAGACTATCATAAAACAAGTCCAAATTGGTGTTGAGAGCCTTGGTCAAGGCTCCAGTCGGGTTGGGATATAAACCCCGAACAGTCTGGTTTACAAAGTCCTGATAAGCCAAGCAGCTCGTGGTGAAATTGGCAGACGTCGGATCTGGAACGTAGTTATTGACCCCACCGACGTTCCTACCAGGAGAAATGGGGTGAGCGCCAAACACGATATCTGACCCGTCTCCGCCCACGGGTCGACTAGCCCTGTGGAAATCATCAGGCATGCGCATGCCCTGGAAAAAGCCGCGTGCGACATCGAGATCTAGCTGGCCGTCCCCCTGGCGTCCATCTACGAAAAAGTTGACGGGAAACGCAGCTTCTGCGTATGCCGTGAAGTACCGAGGTGATACAAAGGAGAATGTCGGGTTTGTCGCAATTGAATCTTGAATGCGCTACCACCTAAGCTCTCCCGCAACTGTGTAATTATACTTGCCAGCACCATATTTATTGCTGAATGCGACCAACTAATAATTGTCAGTGGACCCACACTTTACAGCCGAAATTTGGACATACGCACCTCGTCGAACAGGGTCTCATTGAAGCTATGATTGTCTCCAAAGAAAAAGTCCGCTGGACACGAAGTCAGCAACTTGGTCCACTCCCAAATAATTTAAAACCAACCTCGAGTCAAGCTCGCATCGCCTTCAAATACGGAATGTGTATCCAAACCACCGACGGTCGCTGGTGCCGGTGGATCAGGTCCTGTCTTTGAGGTCTTGCCACCAATACTTAGTAGGTCAGTGATGAGATTTCCATCGACAAGGTGCCCAGCGTATGTTAAGAATCTCGCTAGGTCGTTCTCCATATTGAGGCCTATTTAATATCGTCAACTGACATTTCACTGGATGGATTTTAGGGGGCAGCCCACCCTCCTGGACGGCACTAATGATCTGCGCTGGTGTGGCAATACCACTCCGAGGAAGCCACTGAAAAGGATTATCAGTACCTGCCTAACCAGAAGTGTCCTCGAATATACATACCCCATGCGAAGCTAGGGTGTTCAATCCAGGACAAGGCCCACGAATGTCTCCATCCCGAAGTGGTTTCCAAGGATGCTGCTCGTCGTTAACGAGCTTGGTACCATTGAACTTCAAGGGACCCGGAGGACTGCCTGGTTGACGCAACTGAAGAGTTGGGATTATCCTCTCCAGCACATCCCTTGGCAGCCCAGCCAAGGAGGCGTGAGCGGGAAATGCGACGGCCGGTGAGATCGAGGCAAGAGCGAGGATGACAAAGTTCACAAGGCTAACCATTCACTGCTAGATGGAAGTTCTACTGCGTTCAGAGTTCTAGTCTGGCCCGCTTTATAGGACAACCTACACTGTTCAACCGGGGGAGACTGACTTTGCGTAGTCATTCTTCAAGCTGCGGCCGAACCGCTATCTACGGACACGCCTGGAAAACAGCGTTCAGGTGTTACTAGTATTTTGGGGTTCGAGATAGCCTGTGTCGAATGTGACGGCGCAGCAGGCAAGTATCTCTGCATTTGTTTTGTCTGCCACCGAAATAAAATAATTCACGGCAGCCGAGAATTCTCGAGACCTATACGACAGGGAAAGCAGAAGTTCAGCCCAAACGGCGTCCGTCTACTGGTAAACACGTCACATAACTATTCTCGAGTTGCACATTGTTCACGACTACTTGGGCCGCGCAATGACAAGAGTCCTCAACACGGGGATTGTATACAAATATACAAAGCTGCCAGGTGTTTCGGGTTGTTCGGACAGACACGGCGTACGTGCTAAAAATTGTTCCATCAGTTTATTCTGGTGGATCGCATACCAAGAGACTCCGGTGCCTTCTGTTTCCCCGAACCTCGTTTCATTTGCCTTTCAAATAAATAAATAAGGACTTATTTCAAGTAAATCATGCTCAGCTTCTCGCGCCGGGCTCATAGCCCCTAGAACCATTTGTCCTCTTCCTAGCGCAAACCCTAGGTCTTATTGATGACAGATAGAGTTCATCGCTGTGGAATACTTGTTGATGCCCCTATATTAATAGGACATTGCGAGGTTTCGCGACGGTTCACTTCGGTCAACGTCCCCACAAGTGTTATCTCGCTCGTCCAGCCGTACTATGTCCCTCCCATCAATATCGTCGAGTCTCCTCAATCGACGGCTGCTGCGGACACTGGCAGTATTGACAGAAGATTGTGTCATCAATGCCAATCACCCGATCCTAATATACAGATAGAGTAATGTACAGGTTTTTTTGCGATATTTTTTGGGGATTCTTGAGCGGAGATGCTTTCATGTACTAACAGAGTAGGTGCAAAACTCTACCTTGTCAAAGTCGTTATTGTTGCTTGATATCGTGAGTCCTCATTCCTTTTGTTGACGGCGAACGAACACGCCTACCTGCTCTCCCCACTCGGCCATCTGGTCAGGGGTCTTGATTATCACCTGCGCTGGAAACGTTTCCTGCGACGGCCAACTTGCCATCAGCGCAGCGGTGTGTTCCTGTGCCGTCCATTCGATATCCCGGGCTGGGGGAATGCCTCATGAATGCCTCTATGTGGCTGTTATTTCAAACCCGTCCATAATAATCCCAACAGCCCCCGGATGTGTTTCCGGACAGCCGTGCAGGGGGCGCTGTGGTTTAGTACTTGACCTGTAAATTTGGAAGCACATGCTTTTGGAAATAGTGAATGCACCTCCACTGAAGATGAAAAGGGTATCAGGAGACTGAAATAGCCTTGAAAACGCTTGCCATTGACACCTCGATACAGACTCCTCAGGTTTGGTGTGGATGCTGTTGACAAATAGCGCCCTATATTCAATGTGATGACCTTGTGCACCTCGCCCTCCCGGGCCTGCCATTGCGCTGGCCACTAGGCTACATTGGCTGGTCGGAGCTTGGTGACCACCAATGCAATCAACATTTCTTATACAGGAACATGCAGTGGTTTGCGGCACATCATCCAGAATTGGAAGATGCATTGCGTACAGACGCGGAGAAGAGTAAAAGTGTTATATGGGACGATATGTGCCGAGCTCTGTTGAGGAGGGTGGTGGCGGCACGGTACACGAGTCTGGGTAGTGAATAGAGACCGCGCCGTCTGTTCTTTTGTGATATTTCAAATGTTGATGTTGATATTTATAGTGGAGAATTTCTTCGGTCATCTGACACCGACAAATCCGATCATCCGGCAAAAGGAAGAGCGTTGCGCGAGTGTCGTTGCAGCCGTCTTGCTATAGCGTCGTGCCAGCGAATTCAGCTCAGCAGCGTTAGCCAACTGAGACGAATCATGCTTGAGTATTACTAACCCCGATAGATGAACGGAGTCAAAGTCATATTCAGACTCAGTAGCTGCGAGGCCTCACCTTCGCTCGGCTTTCTTTAGGCCCATTCTCTAAAAGGGCTTCATCAGGACACCGCAAGTGCCTCCCTGTATTACTATCGTGATCCTCGAGCCGTTATGCTACCTGAGATTTTATTTTCACTACATCACCAATACTCTTCTGTACTATTTTGGGTCTAGAACCACAACTATTCTGCTTGCGTTGATCCAAAGTGCATTCTCGCCGTTACAACACTATGCAGTACTGGTTCTGAGATTGTATGTATTTATGGATGGATAGATTCCTAATATGATATAAAAGATCTGGAAGCTGATACCTAGCAGCACCCCCTTATTTCACGCTCTCTGAGTGTGTCTGCAGGATTTGTAGCATGACAGGCAATCAACTTACTGAGGGTGTGGTACGCCAAATCCGACTGTATCAAGTGCGCATTGATCCTCTGTGTCAGACGTGCATGAAACTCAATTGTCCTAGTCTGTAGATGGTAATAGCTTTTTCTCTTCCATGTCCCTTGGCTCCGGAGGTTGACAGGTGATACTATAGGCA
>QFDT01008597.1:0-12338 GCA_003315915.1 Macrolepiota dolichaula | reverse complement strand
CTTGACACTGCCTGAGAGCATCAACGAAGTTTTTAGAAACACTGCGGGTTTCGCATACAGTATATTTAAGTGCCACCGCCCCATGTCTCTGAGCCCGCATAACCTGTTTGTTGGTATGTAAGGACTTCAAAAATACATATGGAGGAACCCGAAGCACTGATTTCCAAATGCTATCACTTCGGAAGTCGTGATGGGGCTTGATGATCTGAGTGCTGGGTGCAGAATAGTTTTGTCTATGATGAAGTACTCGTCGTACCACTGTGATGCTTAATACAGCTCCAAATGCGCGCCTCACAGTGCTCTAATGATAAATATTCTACTCTTTTCCTCTTCTCCATCCCTGAAAGTCTGGTGTAGTCACAACTAGAATCCGGTGTTGGTCTCTACATTGGAGCGCCCCCTCAACCAAAGCATTCGCAATTCACGCATAGTACAAGTCGGTCGAAGCGAAACCCTCTCTAGCAAGGAAGGTTTTAAAGTCTACGTGAAACAGCCTGACATTGTATATGTGTGGGGAGAGAAGAACGGCTACGAGAGGAGGAGACTCATGAGAACGATTAGATTAGTACATAGACAAATCTGGCTCGGATCCTACAGTTACGTAGCATAGTGTACATGTGGTAGCTACGGCCCGAAAGAAAATACCACGTTTTTTCCACCATCATATCATCATCATCACGCCCGGTAGCCCAAGCGTAGTCATTGTTGTTGCTTGCAAAGCGAAACTACCTGCACTACATATGTTAATGACATCGGCAGCTAAATAATAGTAACCATTGGACATCGTCAAAGATTGAATCTCATAGGTGGGGAGTTTGACATTTCATGAGCATCGGACAGAGTGGACCATATGGTCTCTGAACTAGAACAGGTTATCTACATGGGGTGAATGAACCTCCGAGTACTGGTAGAAAGCCGGCTGATTGAGCCTTTAGTCAGACTACGCTGGACAAGGACTGCAGGCTACGTCTCTAACGGAGGGATCAGATCCACTACCTTTAAAAGCCTGTTGTTCAACCTGCTTTCTTTGTGGTAGAGCCCACTCCTGCCCTTGCCTAAGAGCCTTGAGATAACAATGCGCCATCTCATATCTCTTTTTGCCCTCGCAGCACCATTCACCGTGCTCGCCTCACCAACAAAACAGGAATTCATGGGACGCCAAACTGGAACCGTCTTCGCTAACACTACGTGGACATTCTACCAACCGTGAGTGACATGGAAGACACTTGTTTGTTGAACCCCTGCCAATCAGTACACAGTGATGGCTTGGTAGGAACCTGCGGAACGGTCTTTTCTCAAGCTGACTTTGTGAGTGATTTATTGCGCAAGTATAACCAACCTAACTCCAGAAAATTCACAAGTCTGTCGCATTGAACACAGCAGTATGTTGCTTTATTAGTACCATGTACTAACCACTCACTATATTTCTAGCAATTTGGTTCCGGTTTCCCTGGTCCCAATTGCTTTAGGCAAATTATTATGCGTTCAGGTGGAAAGCAGACTACTGCCACAATCCGTGACGAGGTATATATACTTATTTGTTACCAAGTCATGATTGTCTCATTTATTTATTTTTGTAGTGTGTTGCCTGTTTTGAGGGCGGTCTCGACCTTACTTTTGCTCTCTTCGAATTTTTTGCTCCTTTGGGAGATGGCCTTATTCACGGAGATTGGTGGTTTGCATAATGTCTCAATTTGTCAGAAATTCAATCTTTGGTTATATATGTTTAGCACCAAATAGTGGAAATTACATTTATTGTTAGTCACACAAATGTGGATATAGCAAATAAACCTGATTTTCTCTCCATCAGTCAGTGGTGTATAGTTAATTGGAGCGGGAGCAGAGATGTTGATCCAGTCAAGAAAAAGAATTTTGGAGCTAATGTTATAATATTACCACATGACGTCATAACACAAGTATTACATACCTTTACCACAAGTTTTTTCATCCTGTTTCAACTCCTTTTCATTTCCTTGTTACATGTTTTACCTGATGACCACTTACACAAGTTTTCCTTACCCTATACACAAGATTCTGAGTATTTATAGAGTACTTACTTTGATAGTAGTCTCCAGCTTTGGATTGTAGTCACCTCTTCTCATATACACGCTTTTCTACCCACTCTTACTTTTTGTCTCTTAACTGAGAAGACACATGACTCTAGTTATAGTTGAGAACCATATTGGAATAAGTCTGTATAGACACCAATACATGCTACTTGCTATACCACTGTGAGTCATACAACCTTTGGTCATAACAAAATTCAAAGCTCTAAACCCTAAGTTCCACTGAACCTTAATCAGAGGAATTCCCATTACTATGCCTTGCATCAAACCCAACATCAATCCTCCATACACTTGCCAAAAATGAACCTACATATCAGATATCAGATTCCAACAGGTTCACTTACCTTATAAAGCCTTTTACCCAAGGTACCACCCTGCAGCTTTTGCCAATGCATCTCCAGCATCAAGAACAGCCTCCCTCCAAAGAACCAACCTCATACCACTCCCAATATGGAGAACTTCTCCAATTTAGACAAATACACTGTGGCATATGACAATTATTTTGCTGCTCAGAACTCTTTGGCCCCCCTTCCCTCTCAGCCAACACCTTCCACCTTGATTATCCTGGAATCTTCCAAACAACCAATGCCTTCCCCCCCTTCCTCAACTTCAACAATTAAGCAGTACCCTTTACTGGAAAAGTGTATGGTATTGAGGAGGAATACTATTAGCTTTGGACAAACATACCCTTAGCTACAGGTCTACCTAGTGAGTGGAGCCTTGCTAGCTTGTTCAAGTGTCTTGCTATGACTATCTATAGCACCCCAGATCAGTAGATCAATGGATTATTAAGGCAAATGGGCCCTGAAGTCTAGTGATGTGACCCTATTCACCCAAAATGGCTAGTGACATCAGTCCATTTAGAAGAGATAAGTCATTAAGACTGGTTTGTGATGTATTACTCTAGCTATGGAACAGCCTAGCAATTAGTCAGCACATAGCTATGCTAGTTAACCTCTCTAGAATCAAACTGAGACACACATTGAAAGGACCAGTTAGTGAGGAGATACCTTGTGAGTATTGTTGACAAAGCAGCATTAGCACTAGGTCATGCTCTTGTCATATGTTACATCACATAACAAACATAAGCACTATCACGGGCACTTGGACCAGATCATTTGCTCTTGCCATATGTTGACAATAGAAGCATTGATCACACAAGGCTGTGCGGAATGAATACCTGCATGCTTTCATTATGCAGCTATTATTAGATACAACAGAATAGCTGACAGCTCTCCAGTCCACAACTGTCAATGTAAATATCAGTGTAGTATGCAATATGTAGATACCCTGGACCCTCTATGGTATATAAGGGCCTTAGATTAGTCCAATTATGATAACTTTCTCTGCTCTCAAAACTTGCTCTCACAAGCAAACCTAAGCCCTACAAGCTTTATCACCAGTAACATTAGCAAGGCAAGTATTTTATCCTATCATACACTACCATGCATGCTTGTTGTATGCTTTGCTTTTAACAGGTTATGGGCCCCAGTTAGCCTGTATGATATGCAAACCTGCATATGTGCATCCAGCCTTTGGCTCATGCCACACTGCAATCCCTGCATGTCAAGGGTATACCAATTAGCCTTGTTAAACTGGTAATGATCATCCTTTAGGCTCGGATCAGACAAGTTTACCAGTCCCACTACTCGCTAATGTGATAGTTAGGTAGTATAAGTGAAATTAATATATAAATCACTAAAGTTGCACTGGGTCACTAAAATCACCAATACTAACTACTAGTGTGCTCGCAAATGAGTAGCAAAGGGGAGATAATCAGATAAAGAGATAGGGGTTGGAAGGTTTGATAGCTAGCGAGGTAGTCTCACTAAAGGGTTTTTGGCTAGCTAGCAAGTAGACACTTACTAACGGGGTAGTTGCTAGATGACAATGGACAAAGGTTGTTTATTGAAAGATAGTATTGAATCCTAATTGACAGCTACATCACTATAGATACCAAGATAAAGAAGTCACAAGGATAATTAACAGGCCAGTAGCTAGCTGCACTGTGGTTATACCCTCCCAATCTAGTGAATGTACCAACTTGTACCCTTTTGATACAAGCTGCAATAAGAGCTCTAGTGATCATTCATTGATCAACTCACTAGGTCCAATCTATAGGAATTCTCACTAACTCAATTCACTTTCTTAGTCTGAGGTCTCTGTTGACCAAAGCTAATCCTTAATTCACACTAGACCAGTCACTTAATAAATCACTTATATATGATCTATCACTAGACGAGCTGGCAAGGTTGCTTGCCCAACATACTCACTAGCAAGGGGTATTTATACATTGTGAGGTTAACTAGATTACAAATAAACGAATAGTAAAATGTTATGGTCTTGATGACAAACCCTCTACATTGGCTATACAAGTGGCGCCTCAAACTACTCAACATTCTGGACTATGAAGAAGTACCAGGCCAATCTATCTCTCCACATGGAACCCCTCTGCCTCCTTGGTACGAGTCCCAGTATCTCAACTACCACCTTCACCAGGTATGGGATAACTCACCATTCATCCATATCTATTGGCACAGACTCTATGAGACTACAATTGCTTGGCCTGCACTCACTGGAGCTGACAACTATGGATGGAGGCAGATTGTCAGAGATACATCCTTCACTCACCCGTACCTGATGGGCCAACCCTACAATCTCCGCCAGACTGACTCCCCTGTCAATCTTCATATCAGCCACTTCTCCACCTTGTCATTGCCTTCAGATCAAGAGAACTCCAATAGTATGGATTCTGTAGATCTGTCATCTTCCATTTCACAACAAGCTTCCATTCCTGGAATGCCATCTTGTTCCGATGTCCCTTCCGATCCCGTCAGCAGTGTTTCATCTTAGTTAGCAATGGACAAAATAGTAAAGTTAGAAGTATCTCAAGTTGTATAAATAACGGACTATTCTGTAGTTGAAGCTTCAGCTTCAACCTCTTGTTTACTTCCCTCCTTTCTACTCTTGTCCTCTCTCTCTCTCTCTCTCTCTCTCAAATATAACTTGTTGTTGTATTCCCTCAAGTGAACTTAGCGTTCTTCTGTTTGTCAACAGCAGAAGATATCAGTCTCTGTTCAGTACTCCAGGACAACTAGTGTTGTCAGCCGAAGGTGATCGTTGAAGTGATCCTTCAGTGTTAACTAGCCTAGCAGCCGTCCTCGTGGTGCCCTCTAGGTGAACCATAACAGTAAAATATTGGATTTTTGGACTATTGGACAGTTGCTAACTACCCTATGACCTGGGTCAAGGGTTTGCTAGGCCAATCAGAAGTCTATCTAGTTATCTCTGATGGGCATCTGTGTAGATGGTGCCCTTGTGAGCTATGGTACCTAGCTACTTCTGTTGGTAGCTAGGGTTGGCAGCATATGACATCAGGCCATTATGTGTACCTAATTATTATCTTTATTCCAACATGTGGCTGGCAGGTATCAAGCAATCAATAACTTGCTGGCTCCTTGCTATTGGCACTTGGAGTGGCTTTGTGGTGCCTCACAAGCCTGAATACCTGCAAGGTATCTCCTCACTAGCTGGCCCTTCCAATGTGTGTCTCAGTTTGATTCTGGGGGGTTAGCTAGTGTGGCTGTGTGCTGACTAAGCACTAGGCTTGAGCTGTAGCTAGAGTACTATATTGCGAGCTGGTCTTAAAGAGTTACTTTATCCTAAATGGACTGACATTGCTAACCGTTTTGAGTGAATAGGGTTGTGTCACTAGACCTCAGGGCCCATTCGTCTTAGTGATCCATTGATCTACTGATCTGGGGTGCTATAGATAGTTGTAGCAAGACACTTTGAATGAGCTAGCAAGGCTCCGCTCACTAGGTAGACTTGTAGCTAAGGGTATGGTTGTCCAAAGCTAATAGTATTATTCCTCAATATCATATGCTTTTCCAATAAAGGGTACTAATGACCAGTCTCTCTAGTGAGTTTCATAGCTAAGTACTATAGCACTCCTAGCAAGGGTTCCTTGATGTTACTAGCATTCTAACTAGTAATATTCCTAGCTGTTGTGAATATGTCCTAGCAACAACAGGGTCCTAATGAATAGGACTATGGGAAAGCACCCATAATGGTGCTATGCACAGTGGTGAGGTGATCTAACACTCACTGGAATGTATAGGCAGTAGAGTTGAAGTGTAGAGAGTTTGTATAGCCATAGAGTGGTAGAAGAGATGTATTGAACTATAGAATAGAGATAGAATACATAAGGTTTATATACATATTCTAAGTAACTATTCATAGAAGTAATTAAGGATCATATAGTGGAGAGGCTCTACATATAGCATAGAATTGTCCAGTGGATTGCTCTGGACAGGTGGGTCCATGGAGAATGGAACAGATACATGAGTATTCTACCATGGATCAAGTGTGGGTCTCAGATAATCTATCTCTAGATTCATCTGGTAGAACCTTATCTAGTGCAGATATAGACTACACAGATATAGCTTATATGTGATGAGTGGAGATATTAACTCAACAAGAATCACGGAAAATGGACCATATTCCTCATCCTGTGAATCAGCAACCACATTACACCTCAGTAAGCTGCTTGCCATCAATATTGTAATATGCATATAGACCCTATTGTCTTAAGACTATATATAGCTGGCAAAAAAAGAAAATTACTCTCCCAATTGTGTTGTCCTCCCTCTGGCAGATCCTCCTTAACCTCTGATGGTGCAATGTTGTACCTACCAAGCAAGGATGAGCTTACCAAGCTATTCTCTACTCCAAAACCTATCCATTTACTGGACCTTCCAGTCCCAAAGCCTCTTCTGGAGGCTACACCATCAAGCATCAGCCTTGCAAGAAGGTTTGCAGGACAGTCATAAATGCTTGCGCTGTTTCTTTGACCCCCTGGAATCCACAAGTATGTCTTCATACCCACTCTGCTGTTCACTTCTGATCAGAAATCCACAAGTCATACACCTCATACAGCTCTCGCCTTATGGTATCTCAGCGCCAATTTACCAAACATCAAGGCTGCATTTAACCTAGCATATACTTATCAAGCACCTGCATTTTCTTCCTCTGGCCCTATTGAGAAGGCTAACTGGACTGAGTGCCTTGGCAATAACCAGTATGTAGTTCATTCATCAATCAAAGTTAGCAGGATTAATCCAAGACGACTATAGTTGTTGAATTGGCTGGGATTAATCCAAAATCCAGCCAATTTTGGATTAATCAGCTGGATTTTGGATTAATTGGCTAGATTCTGGATTAATTCCAAAATCCAGCTGATTAATCCAGACTTTTATGATTCTGCTGGCCACTTTCAGCTGGATTAATCCAGTCAATTTCAGGAGTTCAAAAGATATATTGAATTATTATCTACAACATTATACATATCTGTACTCTAACCCAGAATAAAATCCTGCATATCATATTGGGCTGCCCTCTCATTGTTGTCTTCCCCTTAGCACAAGAGGGCTGTTATTGTCACAGATTTCGCAGAATACATTATTTATATTATATCTCGCCGAATACTGGGCCGTTTATCTTGTACTTAGTACTGTTGGAAAGCCCTCGTCCGTTGCATTCTGACAATACCCAGGATGTTGCGGAGCGTGCATCTGTTCAGGAGCTACGCACCAATCATTATTATCTATGTCATGTGTTGATTATCTGTGCCATCTGTAGTTTATCACTCCTCATCATTCCAGAGGGTTCTGGAATGATCAGTAAGATAAGATCTTTATCCATGTTGTCATATGGTGTCATTGTTAACAATCAGTAAGGGTTTTATGCCATTGGCTAGGAGATATTAGTTTCTCCATGTAATTAGTAAGGACTAGAGCTCCTGGGGTCATCTGGTAGTGTCCCAGGTCCTAGCCCTCTGTGTATATAAACTAGGCTGTCTGGTGTTTGTAGGACCCAGACTTAACAACCTGTCTACAGCCTAGCCTGTCTTATCCTATCTTCTATCTGATCTCTTGATTCTCATCTCATCTCTCACTTGCTTATCTAAGACTGCTGTTCCCTGCCTCTATCTTGAGCTTAGGTAAGCATCAGGATTTGTGATAGTTATAGCATCCTAGTACATCAGAACAGTATTAGTCAGCTAAGGGTAGACTAGATGAATACAACTTACAAGTGTTGAGTTTAGGAGTGTGACAATAGGAGTGGAGGCAAGAAGAAGGTGGTTAAACATTGAAGTCAGTGGTGATAAGCTGGCACATATCACATGAACATGTCACAATTGTGCCACATCAGTAGGGTCTAACAACTTGTTCTCTCTTACACTCTCATTCCTCCCCACACAATTGCCAGAAGTTGTAAGTTGCAATTATCCAGTCTATCTTTAGCTTGCTAACACTGTTCTGATGTGCTAGGACACTATGACAGCCCTCTTGTGCTAAGGGGAGGACAACAACAAGGGGGTGGCCCAATATGATATGCAGGATTTTATTCTGGGTTAGAGTACAGATATGTATAATGTTGTAGATTATAATTTAATATATCTTCTGAACTCCTGAAATTGACTGGATTAGTCCAGCTAAAAGCAGCCAGCAGAACCATAAAAATCCAGATTATCTGGATAATCCATGGCTGGACTGTGAATTAAATACAGCCAATTAATCCAAAATTGGCTGGATTATGGATTAATCCCAGCCAATTTGATGACTATAGTTGTCTTGGATTAATCCTGCTAACTGAAGTCCCTGGTTCATCTAGTGTATCTACCAGTCTAAGATAGTACTGTAGGTACTATGACACCTATATGGTCTTTTTTGCTGCTGAGGTGGCAACTAAAGAATCCAGTGCTGCCGCCAAAGAATATGTCTTCTCTACTACCAGCAATTTTCCTGAGGGCACCAGTAACAAACAGTTGATAATGCTATACAGGTTCTATAAAGCCCTCATGCATTCTTTGTGTTATGGTCTTGATGACAAACCCCTTACACTGGCTCTACAAGTGGCACCTCAAGTTACTTGATATTCTGTGCTACAAAGTACCGGGCCAATCTACCTCCCCACATGGAACACCCCTGCCCCCTCGGTATGAGTCCCAGTATCTCAACCACCACTTTTGCTAAGTATGGGATAATTCACCATTCATCCATATCTATTGGCACGGACTCTATGAGACCACTATTGCTCAGCCTGCACTCACTGGATCCAACAACTATGGATGGAGACAGATTGTTGGAGATACATCCTTCACCCACCCATACCTAATGGGCCAACCCTACAACCTCCACCAGACTGACTCCCCTGTCAATCTTTATATCAGCCACTTCTCCACCTTGTCATTGCCTTCAGATCAAGAGAACTCCAATAGTATGGATTCTGTAGATCTGTCGTCTTCCATTTCACAACAGGCTTCCATTCCCAGAATGCCATCTCATTCCAATGTTCCTTCCAATCCTGTCAGCAGTGTTTCATCTTAATGAGCAATGGACAAAATAGTAAAGTAAAGAAGTATCTCAAAATGTATAAATACTGGACTATTCTGTAGTTGAAGCTTCAGCTTCAATCTCTTCATTGTTTACTTGCTTACTCACTTGTATTCTCTCTTGCTTGTCTTCTCTACTTGTCTCTGAATACAACTCCATTGTTATATTACCTGAGTGAACTTAGCGTACCTCTGTCTGTCAACAGCAGAGGTTATCAGTCTTTGTTCAGTACTCAAGACAACTAGTGTTGTCAGCTGAAGGTGATCATTGAAGTGATCCTTCAGTGTTGACTAGCTTAGCAGCCATCCTCATGGTGCCCTCTAGGTGAACCATAACACTTTGATCCATGTTGGCCATGGATCTATAGAAAACCTTTGAAAAGTTGTGCCTGGCTTGCTTCTTTAATCTACACTGTTTCTGGTTCAACAACTAAAGAGGAGGGATTATTCAATGTGGATTTCTTTCAGTGAGCATCTTTCAAAAACTGCTGTCATTACTGTAGTTTTAACTACCATACAGTATTCATTATGTCACATCCTCTTTGTTCCTCTCCAGCCTTCTTGTCAACCTCAAGCCCAAGTCATAAGAATTGCTCCTCTGTGCTTTTGTTGTGTTTTGCCTTGTCTTGTTTGTTGTTTGTCGGGCAAGGAAACCCCATTTCAATATTGAGTCCTTCTTCCACAAACCTGCCTCACTCAAATACCTTGCTGTTGTCACTTCCAATCACCTTCTGGTGACCAAGCACAATATTTCCGCCACAAGCATGAAATTCCCAAATCCATGAGGACAAATTGCCCACAACTGTATCCAGTTACAATACTACAATCAGGATTGCCAATATGCACACAAAGAATGAACAGTGGTGTGGCCCCTTGATGTGGGCATAGACACAGGAGAGATGAATGTATCCCTTCCTGATGATATGCTGGACCTTAGGGAAGAGAAAGGTGAGGGTATACTGGGAAATTTAGATGTGATGCATAAGTGAACATCAATGGTATAAACAATAAAATAAATAACAGACAACAGGCAGTGGGGTAAGATTGGAACTGCAGCCTTGTGTACTCAAGCAAAGATCATCATGGCGTGTAAACCAATAATTTGCAAAGATGTCCATCAAATACAATCTCAAATTGTAACATTTACATTGTCACCCCATTTTGCCTTGTGCACTAGGCTCTTGCACCCTTAATCTTCATGATCTTCAATCCACAAAATATTAATGATTTACAAATGGTACAGATGTGATATGGGCTTCATGGTGGGCAGCAGGGAATCACTTACAACTAGGCGTGATAGTATGAAGGTCTGTGTTCTGTTGTATATATCCCTGATCAAAATGATAGTGCTCTGTTCTGATGACATAGATCTACACTGTTGTTGCTCATTGGGAGCCCAGATTCTCAACAGTGACAGCCATTTTGAGCTTCAAAAATTGGACATACTCTTTGTGGATTTTGAGACGAACAAGTTGTACAGATTTGAGCAAAACATGTTTTCTCTATCAATACCAATTATATCTTGGTGTTTATGCTAGCCCGAGTTGCTTTCTTTGAGATGTGACGAGATTTCTACCACAAATCAGATAGTTGCATTATGAAGATGTTGAGAACCACATTTGCCCCTTGCCCTGTTATTATCTAAGGGAATGGCCATGGAGAGAAGTACTTAGATATACAAATAAAGGACTTCTTTCTTCCATGTCATGACATTCATACTCTGTACACATGCTGTCCAGGAGCAATCTTTGCAACATACTGCATGCACATGTTGGTTATCAGCTCCACCAACAAGAACAAACAACAATTGGCATTTTGCAAGGTTCCATGTACACATCACTTCTTGTTCTGATACCACCATCATCTGGTGCTTAGTCAGTGTGAGACAGCCTCCTGCTCTTTGCTGTCCTCAACGTTGTTACGGCCGAAACAATTTCGATCATGAATCCATTGCAGGAACTAGGAATATCACTAATTAGAATGTTAGTAACATCAAGGAACCCTTGCTAGGAGTGATATAGTACCTAGCTGTGAACCTCGCTAGAGAGACCAGTCATTAGTACCCTTTACCGGAAAAGTGTACAGTATCGAGGAATAATACTATTAGCTTCGGACGAACATACCCTTAGCTACAAGTCCACCTAGCGAACGGAGCCTTGCTAGCACGTTAAAGTGTCTCGCTACGACTATCTATAGCGCCCCGGATCAGTAGATCAACGGATCACTAAGGCGAATGGGCCCTGAGGTCTAGCGACGCAACCCTATTCACCCAAAGCGGTTAGCGACGTCAGTCTATTTAGAATAACACAACTCCTCCAAGACCGGTTCGCGAATATAGTAGTCTAGCTACGGCTCAGGCTTAGCGATTAGTCAGCACACAGCCGCGCTAGCTAACCCCCCCCAGAAATCAAACTGAGACACGCGTCGGAAGGGCTGGCTAGCGAGGCAATACCTCACAAGCAATTGGGCTTGCAAGGCCCTGCCAAGCCGTCCCAAGTACCAATAGCAAGGCGCCCGCTAGCTATCGTTCGCTCGATAGCTGCTAGCCACATGTTGGAATAAAGATATTACCTAGGTACGCATAGCAGGCTGACGTCATATGCTACCGACCCTAGCTACCAACAGAAGTAGCTAGGTACCATAGCTCGCGAGAGCACCGTCCACACGGACGCCCGTCCGGGATAACTAGATAGGCTTCCGATTGGCCTAGCGAACCCTCAACCCAGGTTATAGGGTAGCTAGCGAAAGTCCGACAGTCCGATAATCCAACCTTTTACTATTTCTTTATTTGTAATCTAGTTAGTCTCGCGATGTATAAATACCCCTCGCTAGTGAGCATGTTGGGCAAGCAATCTTGCCAGCTCGTCTAGTGATAG
>QFDT01008595.1:0-13132 GCA_003315915.1 Macrolepiota dolichaula | reverse complement strand
AATACTTCATTCTCAATATCACAATAACCTCTTTTTCATGAGCTTACTGCATCGAGGAAGAATCGCTCGTACATTCTGATGGTGCCTATAGCTGAGCGGCTAGTGTGGGTTCCTAGGATAGTCCCACCTCGGACCTTCACTACAAAATAGGGACTATAATATACTATATTACAATCTTATTTATCCCTGATAAAACAATTCAGGACAGATCCACACCAGTCCGTGTGGTCAGACCAGTGATTAGGTACGATGATGGGGCAGAGATCGTACTTGGGGAAACCTATCAATGAATACAAACTCATAGTCGAAAGGCAGAAGAGGGCACTCGAAAGGATGGAAAGTACGATACAGGTATGCTACACGATTGAACGAAAGTCGCGTAGATCTGTCTGCTTTGATAGGCAAGATCGACGAAAGAGATCGACGAGAGACGGCGGTACAATAACCATTGAGCTTTGAGTCATGGCACGTCGGTGTTCAGATGTTCCTAATATTATCCAAGAAACTGTCATTCAGCAAGGCTGAGGGGATTAACAGTTTGTAGCTATACCTGGGACCCGGGCGGCTAATAATGGGCTGATCATGATTGAAGAGTCGGGAGCGAACGGGCATAGCTCTGTATGTTGGGAGGTCGAGGACCCGTTGGTGGCAAGCGCGCGTGCACAGGCCATGTGTTCTGCCACCCCCTCCTTTCTCCTTTGTTGTAGCTTCAGTGGTTTGTCAACGCAGCTGAGGACGATTCAATAGCAAGGCAGTACGTCCCCCTCAACTCAACAGACGATCATGAATATGTTACACTTTATGATCTTATACCCTTCCCTGCGATCATCAAGACCACTAGTGTTGATGAGGTATTCGTTGATTAACGCCTATCCGACGCGGATATAGAAAAAGAATCCACCAACAGATACCGGAGCCCCTTTGGATTATTTTAGTGATCAAAGGTATTGTCCCACTGAAGATGATATTCAAGGTATACAGAACAGTTTAGCTTTAAGATTTCTTATGGGATTGAGGTGGCAAGGAGTGATCAAGACGTCTATTCTTGTGGATGAAGGGAAAGAACCATAGTTCAAAGTCTCTTCTTTGAAACAAAGAAATTTGCACAAGTCCAAGCCCGAGTAGAACCCCCCTGGTCCGACTGGCCCATACATCCGGGGATCTTTCGTACCAGCACGAAAATGCATCGATGCATCATATACGCGTTGCTTCCACCATGATTCTCCCAGCACTAAACTTGTCTGATTTACGCTGCATTGCCTACCTAGCTCGAGATGCTAAAGCTAAACCGTTGAATGCTGACATTCGTAATTCGGGCTGCTATTAAAACTGGTATGAGCACGGAAACCAAGAATCGGAATTTGGAGCTAGGGCGGGTTTGTAAGGGCGTGAATGAGCTAAAGCCTAACGGTCGGGTGATGTCGCTTGCTGTGTAGTAAGAGACAAGTCGTCGTCGGGTTCGGATTGTCAACCCATCTCTACGCAACAGTCATTGTGCCAAGGACATATCACCTGTAGCGTTGAATAATGAATGACTTCAGTGAGGGATAAGAGCTTTCGGAAAATCACGGGACGTATTTTACCGGCCGATTGCCTACGAGAGCGGTCGAAGCAGGTCTTTGCTCTCAGCAAGCACTCGATTCGGAGTTTCGCCAGAAATCCTCCTCGACGACACAAATATCGCGAAATAAGCGGTACAGGACAGCGTGAATGGTTTGGACGAGCTTTTCGAGAAAACGATGGAATAGTGGGCGGATAAGTTCGGTGTGGGTTGGGTGGGACACAGGAACTGAATAGGGACTGGTGACCTGTACAGTTCTCGAGTCTCATGCAGACATTGGATTATATTCATTCCAGGTCTTTGAGGAAACATTTGATGTTCTGCTCGGACTTCCTGTGGCTCTGCCTCATCGTACACAACTGGATCCCCATGCAATGGCTCAGCGTGAGATGGAACAATTGAGGAAGAAAATTGATACGGCGCCACCTTTTTTACGTCAAGTTGGATGTACCCCTGGCAACGAAAATTGAGAGCGTGTTGTACCGGGTCGTCCGGGCATCCGGCTACCAGCGTCACCGAATTCAACAAGGTCTCTGGCATCCCAGAACACCTTTCTCGTAATATATTGAAGAATACTTCGCGCATCTTGGAGGGCATATACAACTTGAATGGATGCGACGCTGCCACACTATCTCCTCCAAATCCAGCTGAACTGGTAATTCATCATGGTTTAGCTGGATGCCTCAAGTAGGCGATCGAACGGGTACCGAAGGTTGCTGGAGGAAGAGCAATCAGGGTGGAGCAGATCAACCAGTTATGCGCACAGACCAGATAGAGAGTGATCAAAATTGGTGGTGATGTATGACGAAGGGTCGCCCCTTCTGCCAAGAGTCTTGGTTTGCTTGGGTTTACGGCCGTCTATAAAAGCCTCGCATTAATATACTTATCTCATGTCTACCCATTACTTTCTCTCCAGAGTTTGGCCGCTTGAACATTATCTAGTATGAAAGGCGCTTGATCTTGGAGATACTCAAAACTCGATCTTATCACTTGGCTACCTGATTGCTTCGAGCCACATGTCTCATCGTCGGAAGGCCTGGTTACTCTTTTGAACTATTTTATTTGGCACTGCTCACAGTCAGTGTTGCTGCCTCATCGATCAGGCCATTCTCCCTCGTTTTTGCTTACGCTATCGGCACGGTGCTGGAACGTCTCTGGATACTAGGAAGGATTAGCCGCAGTTGACCCCTGAATTGTGGCATGTTCTGAGAATATCTCAAGTTCCTTCCAATTGTATGAATGGCCTGTGGTCGCCGTCTTGCTGGCAGTGCGCTGGATGATCTATTTGTGTCTGGCTAAAAATAGGATGTCATGTGGGATAAAGTTGCGGTTGTTGTTCTCCCACGTCTCATCTTTTTCTCTTTCTCTCATCCAACTCAACCGCTCTTTACCATGTTCTCGCTTCCCCTTGCTCTCGTCGTCCTTTCTGGCGCCCTAGCCAACGCCCAGGTTACAGGAACTTTCCCTGCAACCCCCCTCGCCTCGAAAACTGGCTTCACATACCCCTCGGGCATTGTAAGCCGCCCTCTCGTCGACTTACCTGTTCTAACCTCTTCCGCAGCCTGAAAAGGTCGACACTGACACCGGCCTCATCCGTGGTACCCAGCTCGGTTACAACCTCTGCAATTCTACAACTGAAGGGCCAAACTCCCTCTGCCAGACCTCGTTCCTGAACGGTGTTGATGGTAAGTCTCGCCGTTGCCACGCTGGCCGACCGGACTCCACTCACGCCTTTCCTGTCTAGACTTCTGCCTGTGGGCCCCGTCGGAGCCCAACTCCACCGTTGCTGACAAGGAGGGCGAGATGGTTGCCTGGTGTACCAAACCTGGCCGTGGCACCCGCCTCATCCCCGCCGGTGCCCTGCAGGGCGTTCAGTATATCAAGACCCCCGACTATGCACAGGTTGTCGGTTTCATCAACCAGCCATTGATCAACTTGGCTGCCGATGACTTCGGTGGTGAGATGGACCCGCACGGTGCTGATTTGGTTAGTCTCTGCTCCAACCTATGACGGTTACTACTCACTAATGGCTTTTTGTCCATCCAGCGTGGTAATCCGATGGGTGGTATTGTTTTTTCCACTTCTTTCACTGGCCAATTCGAGCAGGTCATTGAATGGCATAAGTAAGAGATCTTTCTATTGAAAACGAGTCATGTGCTCAGTATTCTTTCAGTTTCATGGGTGGAGGCGCCTTCTGTTTCAAAGTCTGTGATCCCAAGGGACCCCACGCTGCCGACTACTGCCAACATATTTACGATCGTATCGGCTGTGCATACAACGCTCCCAACAATGCTCAAAATGGGACCTTCGAGGCCTGCTTGGGTGATAATCAAGACTTCCCCGGTGTTTACACTTCTAACGGCCAGACTCTTACCTATACCCAACCCCCGGAGTCCCTTGGCCCCATCACCACCATCCCGTTCACTGCCCGCATTCCTGCCTCATCCAGCTGCGTCACTCACTCCAGCGCTGAACTCTTTGCTTCCCTCCCAACACCTTCTGGCGCTGCTTCTTCATCTGCTACTTCTGCCGCTGTCACTGTCGTGACTAGCAATGGCGTCGCCGTTACACAAACTTTGAAACCTGCGGCTGCCTCGACCAGCCGAGGTAGTGCTGCTCCTACTAACACGTCGAATGATGCCTCTATCCTCGCGATATCCGGCGTCTCGATCCTTGGAGTCGTTTTTGCTTCGCTTTTCCTTGCTTAAGAGGTGTTTTTCGTTATTGATACATGACTTGCCTGAAGGTCGTTCGTTAGCTTATGCTGTTCACGCCTGACGCTTTATCACTCGTACGGTATATATTGTGCACATTCGCTTACATGAAAACACTATTGTGTGTAGTAACGATTGTGTAATGGACATTGGATATGTTTCTGTCTATTTCTGACTGAAATTTCTCAAAGTAGGACCCATCTCTGTGGTAGGTGGCATCAAAGATTCTGATCTTGCTTGACACGGCTAAAAATCGATGATTTTTGCCGCAGAGAATGTTGGCTACTGTCTAGCATCCGTTAAACTCTGTCCAATCCGTGAACGGATTACTAGTGTAAGGGGACCAGTGTTAGAGATTAGGCCTCCGCGAATTTCGACGCTCGGAGTTGAGTAAGAGTGTATGCGAATTCGAAGCTACTCCTATACATTGTGTGTATGGTTGTTGGTCAGAATTCTGGCTCCTTAAATCACTGGCAGCAGGAGGGCACCTTGTCAGATAAATGCCCATCCTCGACAACGCTTAGCAGCTCTAGTATATCTGCGTAATGTCCACAAGCGTATCAATTTGTTCAAAGTCCAAGGTCGCATAGCAATTTGCCATATGGAGCTCCCCTTAGCTAAAGCCAGAGCCCGATCTACTGGAGAGTCATGATAATATACAACGCGGACTTAGTTGTAGATGAAAAAGGCGGGATGTGTTCGTCACATTCTGCACTGTGGGTGGCTGCGACGCCAAAGCTGGCAAAGAAGATGTGGACGCTAACGGAGCGGAATCGTCAGGGAGAGATGAAAAGGCCGAATGAATAGGTAATGGTGTTCTGCAAGACATGTGCTGAGATCGACGACCGGATTTGTGCTATAATACTTGGTTCTTGTTGTGATGTCGTAGCCTGAGTGCCGCACTACTGTGTTTGTGATCGCCGACGCCGGTGAGGTTGGTTCAATGGCTTGTAAAAGCACAGTTCTGCCAGGAAAGACTGCGAACGCGTAAGACTTGATAAATATTATCTCGTCAGCTGGAGCTGGCCGTTCAGCACACTTCTCTCGTGAGGATCGACCATCTTTGTTTATGAATGGACCTTCGTCTAAATCATAGCACAACAGATATAATTAGAATCCAGCAATAAAAACGAGACAAGACACGCACTATCTTTGGCGATGAACACCTCTTCCTCACTAACAGGTGCGATCGTCGGCTTAGCCTTCGCACTTAGCCTAAGGGTCATGTAACCCGCCAGTCCAATACACACGTCGGTTGATGGGCAACGGGTAGCGGTAGTGACATCGTTAACACTCATCGCGGGGATAGAGAAGAGAGCAGAATCCAGTGCATAGGCGAACGCGACACTTCGGGGTTCATGAATGATATCGCACAAGCGGTAAGTGGTAGTAGCGCTTCCTGATATCCCCCAGAACGTGAGGTCGGTCATATTTACAGAAGTTGTAGGCTAAAGGAGAAACATACCTATGCAACAGTAGAACACAGATCGTTGATAGGGCGCTGATTGTTTGATCGGGGTCGCAGGGCCGATGCAGGCCAGGTGGAGAGACAGAGAGATGAATCCGGAAGTTGTGCGAGTCTGCCCTTGTTGAGGATAATAGGAATGGGGAGGATCCTGGGTTGCTACTTGGGTCATTGCAGAGTTCCATGATGGTAAGTTGGCAAGACCGAGGTTGTGATTGAGCCGTATTCGTAGGCGCAGGTGGGGTCACACATTGATGTTGTATCGTTGTATGGGCTGCCGGTTCTCGGGAAAGATCGTTTACGAGAATTGATGGAGGCTGGTGAGAAGTAGTGACCGCGGGATCTGCTATGGGAGGAGGGTCGAGGCTGGGTGGGGCGTGTGTTTGCCAAGGGAGATGCTGATGCGGGAGCTGTCTCCGGACGTATTAGGATTGTGGGTTGTCGGAGGGCAAGTGACCCTGGTAAATGTACGCTCCCACTGCCGGGTTGGCTGTATGAGGAGCCTGGAGGGGCGGGGAAACATTGGATGTACTGCGGGCTGGGGAAACTGCAGAAAGAAGTGGGAGGGATCGTAACACCCCAGTCGCTTCTTAGCGACTTTGAACATATCCTGAGCACGGCTGAAGTTGACAGACCCGTATCCAACGTTGCAACCTAGCGAGAAAGCGCCAGCAATGGTACGCGTCAGTTTGTGAATAGTATTGGCGCACTATTCTTGAAATCCATCCGAAGATAAAGGAAGTCAATTTTCCGCAGGTAAACGTGGTTGATGTACAGGATCAGATCTCTGGCAGTCATTTTGTGATGTTCTTCATCACGACCGTTGATCTGGTGTCGAGGCTCTCTTCAACGCATGTCATATTTAGAAATTACTATCACTGGCGCCCGCCCCCGCAGTTGACGACTTGCTAGCAACGTTGACGTCTGAGGAAGATTCTGTTGGATTATGGCGAATATAGGGTGATCCAACGCAGCCGCATGCTGAGGTTCACCATGCTGGGCGCGTATGGCAGGGAGAAGGCGATCACATTGGGTGCGAAGTTGTGCTTAGAACTGTCATCTGGGTAACGATGCTCGACTGCAACAATAGCAATAGTCAGCACGATGTCGGAGCGAACATCTCAAAGGTACCACCGACCTTTGGCGTCATGACGTTGCGATCGAATGACCAAACGACGGCGGGCAATACTCTTTGGGCCTCAAATTCATTCGGACCTCAGCAGAGCGAGTTTTGGGAGCTTGGACCGGTAATGAAATGGTGTTTATGAAACGTGCGTTGATGGGTATAGCAAACGGCAGCGGCAGGACAGCAGACGGGTCATGTCCTTTTGAGAGACCCTACCGACAGTCAACGAAGGAACAGGTTTTCTGAGGCTCCCGCTGTCTCGAGGCATCGGTTACTTGAGCGTCGGTCGATACTTCGTGCGCGTAACATGACGAGGTGGAATGAGGATCAATAATGTAGACTGTAGTATAAGATATCGTCCGCGAAGGTGCTTTGGTCTATCGATTGGAAGGTTGCGGAGGGAAAGGTGTGATCTCATTTCGAACATTGTAAAATTTAAGGAGGAAGCTCTATCCACCATATGAGCTCACAAGTAGGTCGAAAATCTGTGAAATGCCCTACCTTGTCATTCTCAGTACACAGCTTTCTTGCTGAAGAGGCCAACAATATCCATATGATTCCAAAACTTTGGTCAATAAATGTATCTTGACGCGTTGCCTGGGCGAGTCGGTGCCCTAAAGTCAACGATTGCTACCAAAAGCAAAAAACCCCATCAGTGGCGCAACAACCACGAGTTTTCCAATAGTCTATCATGGCAGTGAGCATCGTAAGTAAAATGCAAACAAAATAGAGACTTGAACCGACTTTGATCAGAATGAATGCCTACAAACGATGTGAACAGTAACAAGGACTGGCAGGGCCGGGCAGGCCAACACCACTAACGTCACGCAATTACATGAGCGTCACTGATCCAGGCCTTGTCAACCACGCATAATCAATCCTATTCTTCCGAGTAGGGCTACTGGACTGAGTCAAGGCAATGTAAAGTTCGTAGAAGATTAATATCTCATAGGAACTTGCCGCTATTATCTATCTGACGTCCCACACCCCCTCGTGGCTATTATCTACGTGCTCGCTGTTCTTTGAATCCTTTAATTGAACATTGTTTGAGCAACAAAAGGAAGCTCCTGCAATGGCATAGCATCTCACAGGGCTCAAATCCCAGGGGGGGGCGGGCGCTTATTCCACTTGAGTCGTCGACGTGTCGGCACAATGGTTGAGGATTTCTCCTCACCTACCATTTCATCTCTTATAAGACTCATCAGGTGCACTGACGTCATTCTATCTGAGTGCCTATCGATCATTGATTGGTATCGATCTTACCGTTACGGCCACCAAGCCGTTATACTCGGAACCTCTACAGGTTAAGCTGTATCAGATTAGATATTGGAGAGATTACTGTGTGACTCACCAGTCCAAATTACCCGGGGTAGCTATAAAAAGTTGGGCGTCTAATTCCAGATAAGCGCCGCGCTGGCGCTAAACGAACGACAAGCGCCCGTCTCAACCCGGTGCACAGGCCGACTCCGGAAAAATCCGTTAACATAATTACGTAATCAAACCTAATAATATTAACCGCCAGGATGCATAGCGGTTGCGACCGATCGGTCGCAGGTCCCGCGGTCGCATTTGGTCGCACTTCATGGGTCCCATGTTCTGATGTGGCACCCACAGACTGATGCCATCAATGATCGCAACCCATTTTGGGTTACGATCAATTTCCAATGGTCCTGCGGTTGCACCTGCTGACCCCTCCCCTCTCTGTCTGGCCCCCGTCCGCACGCTGCGTCCCATCAGTGACAGAACGACCCATCAGCCATCGACCGTGAACGTCCCATCAGCGGCTGGCCGCCGACTGCGTCCCATCAAGGACCCACCGTCCTCTGCGACCCATCAATGACCGGTGCCCCAACCACAATCGACTGTCCTTTCTGCGACCGCGCTGCGATCCATCACACCGACCCATCAATATATCGACCATACATCAACACATACAATAGACTTGTTATCAAATTGTTGTATAAGGGCATGAATGGTCGCATCGAAGGTGCTCCAGGTGTGTGAACCTCCGTTTTTCTTAGGAATTGTCATTCAATGTTTCAGAATCCAAACCTCTTCAAAACCGCTGATATGGAAATACAGGGTGAGGCAAACACGGCGAGATTAAGGGTTTGCAGGATGATGTCGCTGAACACAAGCCTTTGGAACTCTTGTCTGCGGCGCTCCAGGAGGTGCGTCATACTTTGTCTCTCCCACCTGGACAACCACATTGACAGCATTAACCTTTGCAAACCCAACCTGCGTCCAAGAGCACTTTGTCTCCTCCACTACACCTTGCTTCCGACCCATCATCAGCCCTCCTGCAACCCATACCATCAGCTACCCATCTGCGGCACACCAACGACCTAGTCATCCCCCCAAATACCCTCACCCACATCGCTGCGTCCTTTTGGATAATGTCTCAAGGGTCACCTCCCTTCACATTCGACCAGTGAATCTATGACTATCCTATTGGTCAAGAAGGCGACTCGGTATCCCGAACACATGCACCAATACCCTCACTTGCAAGGCTGGTAACTCTACCGTCGTGAGTACTACCTGTCTCACGTCTTCAACAAATTCACACACCCCAAAATCAGCACATGACAAACGGCAGAATCTAAGCAAACTTCTTGTATATCATCAATGCATCGTACTCGAGCTATTCCTCAGTGAGTGACATCCAATTTGAGAGGAGCCGCCAATCCTACTTCCTCCACCACCATATCAAGCGACACTTTTCCCTATATCACCCCTTTTCAGTACCAATTATGAAGGACAATTAACCAACATACTGATACGCGACGTAGGACCTCAATGTGCATTTCAATACCGCATTCATGACAACCCACCTCCATGGCAGCCGTTTTACGAAAATCCTCGCCATGCATCAGCAAGAATGTCACCCACCAGTCCGCCTGCGTTTCACATTTGCCGCAACAGATTGACGCTGACTTCTCCTTCGTTAGCTGAGCCAAAGTGTCCTTATCATACTGGCGTGCCCCATATGTCACAAGCCCTGTAAACAATCTCACATAAGACGGCCACACCATAAGGGTTATAAGCGACGCACCATTGAACTGAGCACCTGGACCAAGTAGCCGCCTCATTTTACTACCCGCGGCAGCATCCACCTCAGCCTGACCACACTTGTAAGTTCACTTCACTACCAGCTCCCTTATCCAGATACTCACTAACAAGTCGAGCACCGCTTCCTTCACAATTCCGACCGCGATCGCTTCACTTCGCACCTCTCTCACCACTATATGGCGTACCATGTCCACTGAACTCTGCAAAAAATCCGACGCCCAAGCAGCTGGCCACAAAATGTGCTTCTGGTCCGGATTTAAGACACGGTAGCGATCCTTATCCATCGTTGCCCAACACGAAGTTTGAATTTTTTTTTTTAGGCCAACAACGCCCAGATCTATACTCACGTGATTCAACATATACCACCTCACATCCCCAGGGCCAACGCTTGTGCATCCCTATTCATACCAATACACGCGGCTATGTCTTTACATTCATAACTAGACCCAAGCTACCTACGACGCTTACCACCCCTAATCAGAGTGCTTTTGGGGTCATTCCGACTCAACAAGCGCAGCCATCTGCTAGGCGGTCGAACCTGCACATGAATTGGCGATGGAATCCGGTCTTTGATAGACTAAACAATATTTAGCAAGTTTCAATTTCTTAGACCTTCACTCGTACCTCATCTTTACTCCCAGCACCACCATCTGTACTGTCATTGCCACCATCTGTCGAACCTACCACGTCGCTTGAAGCATCACCTTCAACCCGCCGGCGTTTGTGATCACCTCTGACCAAACTCTCATCTGACTCAATTTCGTCCACATCCGCATCCTCTTCTGATGTTTCCACTGGAGAAGATGACAAAATAAGAGCTCGTCTTCGCGCTCGAGAACCCCGTGGGCCTACAAGCCCCACTGCATCCTCGTCCGACTCAACCACTGAACCTGTTATATCATCCGAAAAGCAACGTTCGTAGCCACTGTCGCAATCACCCACATGTGTCTCGAACATGTCCTGTACCATATATATAGCCACAATATTGACAGCATGCGATGTTCTGCTCACCAATGCTTTTAGAACACCCTCCACGCATACATCCTTTGCGATCCACTTGTCGTCATTCTCCTCTACAATACCGTCAAATTCCTTGACCGTTTCCTTGAAAAGTCGACCAGCAAGTAAATTCACTTGAACTTCCCAACCTGAATCTTCAGACACATGGTTAGCATCGTCCTCACCACAAACACCCACTTACCCTCAGAGGCTTCAGACATTGACGATAGCCGCCTCCAAAAACTTGTTTGGAATTTCAATGGAGCAGAAAAAACACATGAACATCCGGGCCGCCATCTTCGATTGCAAATCGTCATCACACCGACATTATGTCAGAATTTGTCTATCATCATGCTAAACATACCCCGTACCACCATCTTCATCTCTCAACTGATTTGTGCGCCTGACTGCCGAGCCCTTGGTTCCATTGGTTCCTTGCGGAAATCAAAGGAATCGTAGCAACAACCTCGGCCCCATCCATCAAACAAATAACCCGCCAGTGGCATTGAATTCAGCTATCCAAGGTGCGCCCGACCATGTCATATGGTATCGCAGAACATGCGGACCGTCCTCCGTACATCGTCAAATAATTCACACGGCCTTTTCAAACAGAACCCAGCCGCTGAGGGTTTTATTGACAATCTCGTCTACCCCTCAACAACCATGAACTCCGTTCATCGCAAGAACGTCGAGATCAAACTGCGAACCCAATGGGTTAAAGCCCATCTTCGCAGCATCCTGGACCTTGTCACCCTCTCTCTTTCCCATCAAATGTCCGACGATGTTGCCAAAAGAACAATCGGTGAAGCCCTTGTATCGGTCTTGGTACGTTCATACACCTCTCCTATTCTTGTCACTGACCAGGCACATGTAGAGAAATTTGGAGCACTGGGGATTACGTGCCGGCGATGTCCATGTACAGGAACAAGGCTGGACAGGGGACCGTACGTCACTTCCAGACGAGCATTTTAGACGCAAGCGTGTTCGATGGGCCGATCAAACAACAGGTCAAACCTTCTTCCTTAGTTCTTACCAAATTCCTCAAACCTCACACCCTAGAATCCCAAGAAGAGCCGATTCCCCCGCCTGAAGACCAAGCGCACGATCCCAACACATGTGGACCACCAGCGCAGCGTACATTGTTCGGTAACTTCTGTTGCGGCAAATGCGAAGCACACGTCGCCTGGTGGACCGAGTGTACCCTCTACCAAAGTGAACGCCTACGAAAGACGATCAGTGAGAAACTCAGCAGCAGTGATCAGTCCTATGCCATACAAGTCCAGGTAATAGAGCGCACCTTGGTTAGTTCATCTATCCATACCAGCTTGCCTTACATCACGTTAAATTCTACATAGGCCGCCGTCCGGAAGGAGCAAAGCTTACATGCAGAACCAGCCGCCAAGGCATTAGATTTTACGCACTAGAATACATCTGTCTTGAGCTGTGATCTATAACCCTATTGAAAAATTTCCAACGCACGCGCCCTTCAACCCAACCCATGACTCTCCTATCGCCCCGAATCTTTCCGCTCCTGTCCCTTAAAAGAGGACTGACCGAGAATGTCAACATATTAACCTAATATCTTATCGGACGACACTACCGGATATATAAATCCTACTCACAGCCACGATCCACTGTGCATCCAATGTCCCAACACCCCTACCGCCGAAGTACTAGATGCACAAACGCTCCTCAACCTCCGTTCGACCCTGAGGAATACATACAAAAATTATATCTCACCTTACACGAAGATGTGGAAGCCGAAGAACTTTTCCTCATTTACGATGTCCAAAGCCAGGCCATCGCCCGTGACGTTGTACTCCGGGCCCTGGAAAAAGCGGCCGTGAGTGCACCATAAACACTATCATGTTTTATACTTAACTCGATAATTATTCCATTAGATAGCCTTCAAACACGAAGGGCGTCGGGGTTATCGGGTGGTTTAGCAGGATTGGCAGTAGGGTCTTTAAAATTTTTTGGAAGGGATGGGTTGGAAGGGATGGTATGGGATGAATGGGTTGGGATGGGTTGGGATTAGCCAGGCAGGAATGGGATGGGATGGGTTGGCCAATTATTTATACAAAATATATAATATGTGTGAAAGGCAGATGAGCATATATAGGATGGGTGAGTTTCATCCAGTGTTGTCGCCGACATCATGTGCATGAACAGATGAGCCTCACTCAGATATTGTTTTG
>QFDT01008590.1:0-13650 GCA_003315915.1 Macrolepiota dolichaula | reverse complement strand
ACTTCGTTTTCTCGATCACTTTCTCGATATTCAGTTACTCCTTTCGCGACATGGGGACTTCGCAACATCAAGATATGTGAGGGCCCGCCCTCGTTCCCTTGGATCAGGGACTTGGAGAAAATATTTCTTGAATGTTTTCCACCGCTACTTACCGTTGGCGAGCTTCGACCTCTGGCCACGTAATCATCCTTCATCGCAGTTATTAATTTTACCCCAAACCACGCGATGGGGGTATAATCCTTGTATAGTTCAATGGCCTGCAGTTTTTTTTTTTTATCTCGTTTCTGATTCATGATTTTCGATGATGACTGAAGTACTGATATACCATGTACTATATATGTTTAACGACCATGTTACGACTGAGTTTAGTTGTTTTGTTTGTTCTTACCTGCTTTCGTCTTTATTCTGTTGTATGAACAGGTGCTCGCTTTGAATATGTCTCTCGACCTTTGTACATCACGTTTCTCTGTACTTTGTACTGTACGGGCAAGGACCGAATTGCCCATCTGGAATGCGATACTTCTTTCCCAGATTCTGTAGAATAAACGAAATGAGCGTACATGGTGCATGACTGGAATTTATTGGCAATGTGCGCCTCCCGCAATGTTTCACGGGGTTCTTGAGGTACCTCACATCGCCGGGTATTTTTGTTAACATCACAATAAATATAACATGTCTATCTTTAGCCTTGATACGATGAATTGGTGGCCTTGTGTATCTAGAAGGTTGATCCAAAGCTTGCTTCGTATGCGTTTCCTTGTAATATCCTATACAAAAACATGAACTCATTGCAAGCTATGGATCCCCCCGTCACTCCTCCTCCAAGGACTGGGTTGCTACAAAGCTGTGCTTCTGCTAGTGTATTATAGAAGACTGGTTAATAGAACTGTATGTTGCCTTGCTGACCCGCCATCCTGATTCGGTATCTCAGGACTAGTAAAATCGACCTGGCAGTAATGTAATCCGAATGTGGCTCCAGTTTTGGGAGAAGGGCCTGTCCCACCAGACTCTTCAGCGAGGAATCGCTCTCACCCTCTGGCTGTGTATTGTATCCGGCTTGGTTTGGACAGAAAAAAGTGTAATTGAGATCATGCTCGAGGTGACTAGGAAATTGTTCTCGTGATAGAGTGGTCGATCAATTTCCGGAACCGTTTGCCTGTAGGATCGCCCAGAGATAGGAATTAGTTGAATGTCTGATGAATAATTTAAGCTTAATGGGTTTTTGATTTGAAATGGGTATGTTTTTCAATATATTGTAATAGTCGACTCGTTGTTTCCAGTGTTGAGTGGCTGTATGTTGAATAGATCCCATCAGGCTGAGGTCCCTCCTTCACTGCTATCCATGCCAAAGGCCTGATTCTATGTATTCATAAGCAGTCTTCGTTCTATCGCTCCCTTATGATCTTTATTCATTGACTAATCCGCTTCTAATCGGAGTTTCAACAGGCATGTAATCGATGGTCAAATACAACATGACTTTCACTCTCCAGATGCCACTCGAAAGCGACTGTCCATCCCTGCCCCAAGACGTCTTTAACTTGATTATAGAGGAAGTACGGGATGAGAGGAGAACACTCACTCGACTATGCCTTGTATCCAAACCATTTCTCTATGAGGCTCAGAAATATTTATACAAACACATCACGCTTTGAGGCTACGTTATCGAGGGATTTTCGTCTCGAAGATTTCTGAAGCTTCATGATACCTTGAGAATCCTTGATCCCGGCCTCGCCCGCCTTGTCTACTCCTTTTACCATTCCCTCTGCTTCTCCGATTCTCAAGAGCATGCCACCTACTGGAACAATATGAATGCCATGTTCCGGAACATGGACAATCTCAAACGCCTGGCGATAACTTGTCTCTCTGTTGAATCCGTGCCATCAATTCCCGTTCTTTTCCATGGGTGCAAATTCCAACTCGAGGAGTTCCATTGGAAGAGGGATGGTTTTGACGAAGGTAATGATGATAACTCTGAAAAAGGGTCTGCGGTCGAGTTTCTCTTGACGCAGCACGAAATCATCAATTTGTCCATTTGGATACCCAAGCGGGACGAGGAGAACGTTTCTCCAACGCTTCTTCCACAGCTGGATGTATTAGAGGGTGATGGGCCTACTGTTTGTGCTTTTCTCCGTGGACGGTCCACGATCAGAGAGCTCCATTGGAAACCAAGGAAATATGATCCACGTTATACATCATTCAAGACATGTGCCACTGGGCTCGCATCTATTCGCGTTTTGTATTTTGGAGGACTTTTTCAGCGTCCTACCTTAGGACTATTGGTGCCGCATCTTACACAGCTGAAAGTGTTACACTTGATTGGGTGGTGTACTCGCAAAGTGAGATCTCCGAACTCTTGATTGTCTGCTTTGCGCTCACTGACATCGTACTGGTGGGAAGATACGCTTGATGACTGAGCTCGAAGAAGTTACATCCCTGCAGAATCTCAAGGTATTTATATGTTCCCCAAGAGCATATTTGAGGGATGAGATGGAGGTTGAACTCAGGGCAGTAGAGACGCAACGACGTTTGATGTCGAGATGGTTCAGGGCCATGCCGGCTTTACGTCTCACATATTTTGGCATGGATACACCCAGATTGCAGACAGCCTACTTGTGTTGGGAGAGAGGAGAGATTGAACCTACGCGAGTGATTGGTGATTTCGCGGGTGTTAGTTGTTTCGAATGCTTTCTCATGTAATGAATCAGTCGCTCATCAGTCAGGAGCTGGACGGGTAATTACCTCGCTTCTTGTATACCTTTGATGCCACGAGGTCGTGATGGACAAAATAGTAGTATCTGTCCGTGGCGCGACTCTTGCAAGTGGGGGAATTCTGCTGTTGTTTTCTATGAACATGATACTCGACTAATGCCATAAAAAGTCCGGTCTAACGGTATCCTTCCAAATGCCTATATCAAATTGAAGGAACATCGATTAATCAGATTCACTGTAGGACATACGAATGGCACGTGTATGGTACGCGACTGGAATCTACTGGCGATGTGTGCCTCGCACGATATTTGACGGGCTCGAGTTCAACCCAAAGTAGGCAATTCATCTTGCTGAGTAGTATGATAAATATACAACGCGTGTTTATCATTAGCCCTGACGTGATTACTTGGTGGCTTTGTGTGTGTGGAAGGTATCCAAAGCTTGCATGCCTTTCGTAATCTCCCATGTAAGATGCACAAGCTTCCAGGACTAGGTCCCTACAGGGCTGCGCTTTTACCAGTCAAAAATCGAACCGTCCCACACCAGGGGGAGTGGTCAATGAAAGTCTAATTACCTGAACCGTACGTTGCTTTGCTGACCCGATCGGTATCTTAGGAATAGTAAAATCGACCCTACGATACGCGATCCGAATGGACACTCTGACCTGAACTGTGCACGTTCTTCTGATACTGTAACAGTAGACTGTTTTCTTCCAGTGTAAGTGACTATATGCATCCTCTCTCACCAGACTCCACTTCCTCTGGCGCCGGCGCGCCTCATATACTAGATGGTAATGCGCCTGATCGATGATCGACGATCACTCGTTGACTAATCGGCTTCTAAATCGGAGTTTGAATCAGTAATTTGAATACAATGCGTTACTTGGTCTTTCACTCTCCACATGCCACTCGAATGTGACTGCCCATCCCTGCCCCAAGATGTCTTTAACTTGATCATTGAGGAAGTATGGGACAACAGGAAAACACTCGTTCAACTATGCCTTGTATCCAGAACATTTCTCCATGAGTTTCGGAAATGTTTGTACAAACATATGACATTCGAAGGCCACGTTATTGAGGCCTAGGGCCCGTCTCGAAAATCGTTGAAGTTTCATGATACTTTCAGAAACCTGAATCCCAGCCTTGCTCATCTCGTCCACTCATTTCACCATTCCCTCAACTTCTTCGATTCTGAAGAGCATGCCACCCACTGGAGCCGCATGAACGCCATATTCCAGACCATGATCAATCTCAAACGCCTAACAGTAATTTGTCCCTCTGGTAATCTATGCCATTTCCGCGAGTGCAAACTCCAACTCGAGAAATTCCGCTAGAATGAGCGCGATCTTGATGAAGATAACGATGATTTTGAAAATGGGTCTGCGGTCGAGTTTCTTTCGACGCAACACGAAATCAAAACTTTGGCCGCCTGGGTATCCGGGACGAGAAGAAAGTTTCCCCAATACTTCTTCCCCAACTGGAGGTGTTGAAGAGTGACGGGCCCACTATTTGTGCTTTTCTCCGTGGACGGTCCACAATCACAAGTCTCCATTGGAAACTGAGGAAACGCGATCCGTATTATACGTCATTCGAGGCATGTGCCTCCAGACTCGCATCCGTTCGCGTTTTATGTCTTGAGGGATCTAATCGGCCTCTAGCCTTGGGATTATTGGTGCTGCATCTTTCCCAGCTCGAAGTTTTATACTTGATTGGGTGGTGCACTCGTAAAGTGAGGTCTCCGCATTTCTGGTCATCTGCATCACACTTACTGGCATCGTATTGGGGGGAAGATATGCTTGATGACTGAACTCGAAGGATTTATCTCCTTGCAGAACCTTAGGGTTTTCATATGGTCCCCGAGAGTGTGATTGACTGAGAGGGAGGATGAACTCAGGGCAGTAGAGACGCAGCGACGTTTGACATCGAGATGGTTTAAGGCAATTCCGGCGTTGGATTTCACATTTTTTGGCGTGGCTACAGATTTGTGGCATACAGATTACTTGTGTTGGTACAGAGGAGAAGTTCAACCAAGGAGAGGTTCAACCAGCTCTGGTAACCTGTAATTTCAAGTGCTAATAGGTTATTTCGAATGTTATCTCATTTCAAAAATCCACTGTGGTCCTGTAAATCGCGCATCGATCAAGGAAAGTTAGAGGGGTAATACCTCGCCTCTTGCACGCCTTTGATCGTGATGGATGAAATAGCAGTATCTGTCCGTGGCGTGATTTTTACAACCAAGAGATTCCTGCTGTGACGTCCTGTCAACCTGTCAACGTAAAATTACCCGGCTAATGCTATGAAAGGCCCAGTCTACCAGTAGTGTATATCGAATGAAAATCGATTGATTAATTAGATTCAATCCTATTGATTGCTTGTATTGGAACTCCCACACTGTGACGACCTGCAAAATTGCATTTTCTTTTACGCCTTGATGCATGGTGCATTTTATAAAGGTCCCATTATATTGTGCTGGAGGGCCGATGTCTGGATCTGAGGAAATCCCATTCCTTCAGAATCTCCGGAACATGTTTTTTTTTCGGTATCCAGGATTCTATGGCCACCCCACAAGTAGAGAATTAATCCGGAGAAAGTCCGACACGATCCAGGCAAACGCACACACATAAAAATAGCACACTCTTTCAAAGCCTTTCGAGTTGGCGAGAAGGACCACCTAGATGTTGGGCAGTCTCGCTCCGGGCGTTCTTGGGGGAAGTACGAAATGGAAGAGGCTGTCTGGAATAACCTCATTGGGTCTGTCATCTGTGGAGTTTCTTTTTCTGAGCCAGTCTGAATAGAGCGCCAAACAACATTACGCCATCGCGCGCCACTATCAACATCCAATCGTGGTAACTATGGTGCGCGCCACCTAAACACCACCAATTATGAACAACGGAAATACCTCCCTCAGATTTACTTGAAATTCTTATTGGTTTAGCAAAAATGTAGGTATTAGTTATCTGAATAAAACTGCTAAACGGTTTTTTGATTGGTCCAAAACTGGTTGAGTAATTTTTTTTTGTCAACCTGAAATTTGCGGTCACATGACTAAATTACTATATACGGTAGTTATATCACACACCCTGAGCTGATAAGATAACCCAATCTGTCTATCTCACTCACAATATGTTCAGGAAATTAGCAATGGAATTCATACTTCATTGAGTTGATGCAGAAGACTCGCAATCACGCATCCTTAGCACTCAAGCTGTACAGAAAATGCTCCTCCCATGACTCTGACACAGCAACCACCTCACGCACTTTTCACCCTCACCAATTTTGCGCTTGTCTTTGTTTGGTGGTGTTTAGGTGGCGTGCACCATAGCCCCGGTGGATTTTGAGGGATGTTTTGGCCTGAGCTAACACAATTCACGACGAAACATATTATAAATAATTTCACAAAGCAGTTCTCTCCTTGAATGATACATCACAGTGTGTAACTAAGAATGCGAGTGACGGATGACTAGGTCGTACGGGTATATAGATCAGACTAGAGCAGGAGTAACATCGTATTATCTAACATGACCCGACATGACAGGCGACATACAACGAAACAACTCAAGCCTGGAGCTGGAAGACGGTAGCCAAAATCTGGGAGACGACGGGGAGGTTGAAGCCGGAAACAACATTGAGGAGGGACTGGACGATGGGGACGAGCACGGAGAGGAGACCACCAGCGATCTGGACACCGAAAGTAACGAGGCTCACGAGGGCGGTGACGATGTCAGTGACAAGAGCGAGGATGCCTCCGACCTGGAGAGAGCCAACGGTCTTGAAGACAAGGGTGAGGATAGAGCCAACAAGCTGAGAACAATCTATTAGCGACTGGACGCGAAAGGCGAGTACCGTATACTTACTTCGAAGAGGGTGGCATAGATCTGGCCAACGGCGGAGAGACTGAGGATCTGACCATCGAGAGAAAGGGCACCATCAACGGGGTTGGAGGCGAGGCCCTGGACAAGAGTGACAGCGCCAGCGAGGTGGCCCTTGACTTCAGTGAGGATGGGAGCGATGGCAACGACAATAGCAGAAAGCTCAGAGTTGGAAGAGATGACAGCGTCTGGAAAGATGTGAGTAATGAGCAGACAGGAACAAAGAAGTGGAGAACTCACTCAGTTGGTCGTTGAGGGGCTGGAGCTTGGCAAGAAGATCATTGAGGATGCAAGGAAGGCTGCTTCCCGTAGGAACTTCGGTAGTGGGAACCGCAGAGGGAACCGCAGTAGGAACCTCAGTCGGAACCTCGGTAGGGGTGGCAGGCAAATCGGTAGGTGTAGCGGGCACATCGGTGGGCACCTCGGGAACCTCAGTAGGTGTCCCGGTGGGAACCTCAGTGGGCACTTCAGTCGGAGTGGCAGGGGCTTCAGTAGGCACCTCGGATGGTACTTCGGTAGGCGCGGCAGGGGCTTCAGTGGGCACCTCAGAGGGTACTCCAGTAGGTGTGGCAGGCACTTCAGCGGGGACGTCAGTGGGGACGCCAGAGGAGGTGGGCACCTCGGAAGGGGCGCCATCTCCCTTAAAGTGGCGAGGGACCTGGGATTGGATGTTACCAACGGCACCCAACAGGCTGGGGACAGCAGGCACAGCGTCCGCGACAACGCCAGCGACGGCATTCACGCCAGGAACGGCGTTCGCCACCGTGCCAACAGTGTCATAGACAGCGGGGATAGCACCGGTAGCAGTCTTAACGACGCCCTTGAGAAGAAATTTAGACGATATGTAGATGACCTCAGGTTTATTGTTACTCACATCGACAATGGTGAGGTCTGGGAGAGCACCACCACCGACAACTGGAACTGAGATGGGAAGAGCAGTCACAACGGCTGCGAGAGCGAGGGAGGCGAGGTAGGCAAAAGAGCGCATCTTTAAAAAAGAATGTGGGGAGTCGAGTTCGACGGTTGGTTGTTGGGGAGAAGTACGAACGAAGACTGATGAAGCGACAGAAATTTGACGAGCCCAATTTATGTCTTCAGAAACCTGATCCCTTGAGAAAAAAAAGGCTGATTTTCTGCGTCATTGGACCAAACCTATGGTCCTAATGGGGACAAACGATCAAGATGTGGAGTAGGCGTTGTACGACCATGGACATTTGATAGGGTCAATGGGGGGTCGATCCATCCCGAGGGCCGGAAAATTCGACGTGTGCATGCATACGTTTTCGGTGACAACAGGGTGGCGACACGATACTGCAAAAGCATCCAGCGGTAGCAAGTAAGTGTCGAGCAATGAGACCACAGGTTCTTGAAAAACACAGCCAGATCCCGTAGAAGTCTATGAACGGTTCAGTTTTTCTATTTGATTTGCGAATGTCATGAGAAAGGTTGACGTATTGGAAAAAGAGATCAAGGATACGCACACACCAGGTTCGGATCATCACATGTTAGTGGAGACTCGAAGCCCCACGGGCAACAGGGTTGCTCCAGTGCTCCAAGGTTCGCACGATCATGGCAAACAAAACTTGTGGCCAGAACAAAAATTTGCGGGAGCAGCGGTTGGCAACCGTATCAAAATTTCCGCTCAATCCACGTAGGATGTGTTATGTGCGTGTCTTGTGGAAAGCTTTCAAACGACGATGTCACGGCGGAATTGGAATATAAAGTCAACCGAAAACGGACAAAGAACAAGCGGAATGTGGATTCTTCATTATCCCGAATCCCGAAATAGTGGATACCATACAGGAATAATATTTAATTTGTTTTCTGATTGTTAGCCCCTCTCAGATAATAACATCCGGCACACAAGCCTATGATTTATTACTACTCGCCATTCGAGTGCTGCTCGAGTTTCGGGACCGAGCGCGGAACATCCTTGCGCCCTCCGGATTCTGGAGTCCTCCAGGGTGGTATACTTCCAGTGTTCTTTACACCCTAGCAACATCAAATTTGGCGCGGAGTATCAAGCAAGCCTTAAGGAAGATCAATGGGGATCAACAGAGTATACACTACATTACTTTCGGGTTTGGAGCTCGCTCGACCTGACATACTAAAGCAAGACGTCGATGCACATGAGAAACCATGATTCTCAGTATCCTGGCAGTATGTGGGCCCCATTAAAATTAAATCACTCTGGCTTCGTTGAACGACGCTCTAGAGAATATGCTACCAATATATAGGTTCGTCTACGGTTTTCACGGCGGGTCAGCGTACAATAATCTCGCCCTTTGATTGTTGCCTACCTGGTGGTACACCTGCTTTGGTGCACGACGATCACTTCGGGAACTGTGGCACTGGGTCCGTTGAGAATACACGGTGCACACCCCTGAGGCTCCCTCACTTATATTCCGCCAAATCTCTTCTCTCGAACTGATCCCATGCTACGCGAGGGATTTTCCCTCGAGTAGTTTGAAATAGTCTGTTCGAGGCGAAGAGTCGGGACCAACACTTGGAATATTACAAGGTAGCGCGGAGACGTCACAGGATTGTCATTGGTGTCTAGTGGGTTCCTTTGGGTGCCTCAAGATACCAATCTAATAAATGGGAGGAGTGTTTGAAGATATATGCGCACCATAGGCATGGATCAACGATTGGACTCGGCGAAACCGTGCCTATGGGCAGGTGGGTGTTTTCATGATGCTTGATATTTTCCGTCTTCATCACTCTGACCTAACGAACTTGCCGTGGTTGCTATGTTACTCCCTATTACTCCTCTGATTGATCAAGCTCCAAATTTAACAACTTGGTTCATTTGCGTCGCTAAAAATGGATTTCCAAGTATAGCTAAGCATGCGGCAAACGCGATACGATGGCTGAATATAAATTACCTTCAACCACGTAACGCCTGATTGTCATGAAGACAATCCACTTTTGAGGGTGTATCATTACGAACCTTATAAGAATACAAGGAAAAGATTGACCACGAAAAAATGTTTGTTTCCAAATGGACTTAGGCTTGATAAGAATTCACAGCGCCTGTGACGTGTGATTACGTCAATAGAATGTTGGAAAGTAATGTGTCCTCAGAGGTTATACCGTCGGTATATCATTTAACATGTGAAATTGATTTCAGAAAGAAAATATATCCACAATGAATACCAAAGCAAGATTCCCTCGACATGTCAAGAATGCCACGAGTTCAGGACGCTCGCGAAAGAAGGACAGTAAACTCATTGATCACTCAACACCCGGTAGCGCCAAAAATTATGATCCTCATTGTCTGCAATAATCGGATATGCGTGACAACAAAACATACTATCTGAATCGTACTTTATTCTATAGATCATGTATCATAAATCTACTTAAGCCTGGACAAAGCCGAAAAGCTGGATAAGAGCCTCCAACTTGAGGTCGAGGATGATGGTGGCAACACATTGAACCAAGGGCTTGAGCTCAACGACAAGGTCAACAGCGATCTTGGCGCAAAGAGAAACAATGGCAGCAAGAGCAATGTTGATGTCAACAACGAGGGCGACAAGAACATCAGTCTTGACGCTGGCACAAGCCTTGATGACGAGACCAATGGAAACAACGACAGCCTGGAGGATACTTCGATGAGAATGGGAAGCACTAAGAATGGTAATGGACGTACGACAGAGAGGGTAGCAACGAGCTCAGCAACAGCATGGACAGCAATAGCCTTGCCGTTGAGAGAAAGAGCAGCATCAATGTGAGCATCGATAAGAGCCTCAATCTCAGCCTTAGCATCAACAAGACGGGTCTTGATCTCAGTGAGGATGGGCAGAGAAACGTCAAGGGCAGCGGAGGCGGAAACAGAAGCAGAAACAGCGGCACCTGAAACAAATTTAATGAAATTATGAGCATGAGGTGGTCAATTGACTCACTCAAATCATGGCAAAGTGGTTGGATCTTGCCGTTGAGATCAACGATGATATCTCCAAGAGCACGAACTTCAGCACGAGACTTGGGAGTTACGCCCGAAACTGCACCACCAACCGCACCAAGTGCACCGAGAGCACCCGTACTATCACGCTTGGTATAAACCTTATGATCGTGGGCGTATGTACCCTCGGGGATTTCAGAATCGCCAACAACGGTGATATCAATCCCAATTTCAGCAATAATCTTGGCAATGAGGTCTTCATCAAGGTCGATGACAGTGAGGATTTGAAGGTCGAGAGGAAGGAGTTTGGCAACAACAGCAATGTTGATGTCAGAAACATCGACATCAACGACACTAAAAGCCTTGGCGAGGATATCGGCACGAGCAAGGCCAGTGACCTTCAGGATGGCATCGAGAAGGCCAGTGTGGTAGGCATTAGTGGGTGGTGCATAAGCGTCACGACCTTGGTTGGTGTTGACGTGGGTAGGGGTAGTAGGAGTATGGACTTTGGGGTCAGTCGAAATCGCCTCGAGCTTCGTGATAGCCTGCAAGAAAAACTTCTAGTTTCTTTCACATGAAGAGATTGTATGAAGGAACTTGCCCGTGAAGGATGGGTAATGCCATTTCCGACAGCAGTCAAACCGTTCGGGAGGCTAATACTGGGGAGCGCAGAAGCGACAGCAACAAAGGCGACGGAGGCCAAAGCGGCGAGGGATCCGAAGGAACGCATTGTGTTAAAAAGAGTGTGAGGTAGAGAAGTCGATGAAGACGATTAGAGTAAGCTAAGAGAGGCTGAAAGTCGATGTTGTGTTTGGTAGCTGAACGCCGTCCAGACTTTATACCCCCAGAAGGCCGATCCCTGAGCATTCATGGCCCGCTCCGTCCCGATTTTTTGGGTCATTGGAGACTGAACCTAGACCTGATGAAAGGACGAACAAGGGTGGGACTTGAGGATTACGTTCATGGTTGAGTCCAACTGCGGGTGGGAAATAATTGACCCTGTCAGGGTCGCTAGAAGCCAAGTCGACGCGTCAGTTTACAATGGCCGTCAAAGACTATACATATTGCATGAGAAATTTTGTTCTTTCACCATTCAAATAACAGTCTTCGTTTCGTTCGTGAACTGTAGCAACGCAACAGGAAAAAAATGTTGAAAGACGCACCACAAGTGAGTTTATTTAATCAGGGTCATCGGAAACGAGGGTCAAGCCCGTTAGCTAATTGTAGAGCATGCTTGGCTAAACTAAACGTAAGCCAATTGGCCGACGCAGCACGTTGTGTGGTCTTGCAGCCGAGCTCTTGGGGAAGGTTGAAGGCGGCAGCCTCTCAGATCTTCAAGTGGGGACATCGGAGAATACAAATGGTATCTGAATTAGCAACATAACGAACAGAGCCAAACCAAAGACACATAACCGGCCTCCTTTGTGTCACCACAGGAACTGATATATTGTCACCCCACAAGAGTGGTATCACTAGATGATATGAGCCCAGAGGGTTGACATGTCAACCAAAACATTTATATTCCATCCAATTCCCGGTATGAACGTGTCTCTATGAACATAATACCCAGAGTGAAGCAAGTTGAAACAGACAATGATAGAGGATAAATTACGCTAAAAGTCCCCAAAGGAGAAGAATAAAGGAAGGATCGTGTCAACAGAAGAGAGGTCGAGGAACTCTATTCAATTTGAACTGAACCATAGATTAACTGTTCCATTTCATGCGATCGCACAGTAATGGCACACTCATATGGAACGGGGGGTCTAAAAGCGAGCATTGAGATTAGCACACCAACCTCATCACGAACAAGCTGATTAAAATACTCACGAAACAAAACCAGAGGTAACATCGTCAGTCACAGGTATTTCATATCCGTTCTCATCTTTCTTGGGCTTGATATCATACACAGCCAAAGTAGATGCGACGATACTGAACAAGGAATCTTTGGTGAAATCCTTTCCAGGACATACTCTACAAATGACCATGAGCGTTTTCCACGAGGAAACCCGATTATAGTACCCACCGACGGCCGAAACCAAAAGCACCGAGGGAAGTACCTAGCGACGCATTTTGATCAAAGACGCCATCCTTCATATAACGTTCCGGTTTGAATTTCGAGGGCTCTGAGACGAGCTGAGGGTTATGAAGAACTGACCTGCGATGGCATCAGGAACGGGTATCGCAGTCAGGAAGTATAACGAAAGACAAACCAGGAGTTACCGATCACTATGGTGCCCTTGGGAATAAAGTATCCGTTATACTCGTCGTCTTCTGTCAAGACATGAGGGACACCTACACCCCAAGGAAATGGAGAGAGTCAGCTTCGCATAACTGACTGAGTGCTATGCGGATTTACCAAGGGGGGCTACTAGCTGCCACCGAAGGACTTCTTCCACTATAGCATTAATATAATGCAGTCTCGGACGATCAGCGAATGTGGGTAATGAATGTGTTATCGAAATGAGTCCGTCCAATTCCTTCTGAGCCCGCCGTTGGACTTCAGGGTGTAGACGCATGGCAACGAAGAATGATTGAAGGGCACAAACGGTCTATGAATTCTCATGTCAGTCGAGGACACAAAATAGGACGCTTCACGGACCGTATCGGAGCCCCCTAATGAAATCTATTAAAATAATGACAAGACGAAAGCGGTATTTGCTTACCGAGGTATGCGACCGCTGGGACATTTCGTGCTATCTCTTCCTTCACCCCCCGCTTCTCATCACGCGCAGGCGGTAAATCTGCCAGCAATTCAGACGCAATTGATCTCCTCGCATCACCCTTTTCCTATACGCCGACGAGCACACAAATCACATCAGCCTCCTCCGCATTAAAGGCACTATCCGCAGGCCAGAAGACATACCATGTGAGCCTTGACTTCGTCAAATGGCTTCCTCAAGAAGACATTCTTGAGTTCGTTCCACTCCTCCGCCTTCTTCTTCCAACCAGCCCCAGGGAACCATTTCGGTACATATTTTAGTGCAGGCATAACATCAACCCAGAAGGCGCCGGGAACAGCAGCTTTGTTCAATCCATCCATAGCTCTTTCAGCAACTTCGACATAAGGGTCGTTGGATTCGGAGATGCGGATGCCGTAGGCAGCGTCCATGATAAGTGCTGCGAAAGTTCTATCGGAAATGAAAAAACCTAGGTCAGGGAAATCGAACGGTGT
>QFDT01008589.1:0-15239 GCA_003315915.1 Macrolepiota dolichaula | reverse complement strand
TATCGCCATCCACTCTCTTTTCTTGCGCTGTGGCTCGCTTCTACCGCGACGCGGACCGTCGCGCAAAAAGCCGGGTCTTTCTCTGATGGTGGAAACACCCTCGTGAGTGCAATGATGGTACGTCCTATTTCTGTCTTCCCTCGCCTAAAACAGACATTGATGGTTCCGAATCGCGTAGATGTTTGTCGGAAATGAGGAAAAGGTCTATATCATGGATAAAGCGGAGGGAAATGAGGCTCGGATTGGGGGTCATCCTGCATGGGGGTCTGTCTGGTAGGTCGCTTCATGGATATTTTTGAGTATGATTCTCGGATTGACATGGTTTAGGGATATGAATACGCATGTGGCTGAAGCGATGGATATCAAGACGAACATATTCTGTTCGTCTGGGATGCACCTACCTAACGGGTCGTACATTGCTTTGGGTGGTAATGGTGCCGTCGGGCGTGGTGGTAATGTTGGCTCGCAGATGAACCCAAATATTGGCGCGGCAGACTGGGACTCGGAATACCAGGATTTCGACGGTGCAAAGTCTATCCGTGTGCTCAATCCATGCACGTCTGCAGATAACATGAACTCTCCGGAGTGTAAGTGGTTTGACGAGCCAACAATTCTTTCGATGCGAAGGAGAAGATGGTACTCAGCCGCTGAGGCACTTGATGATGGGAATGTGATTATTATCGGCGGTTTTGCCAATGGAGGTTATGTCAACCGGAACTATCCTAATAAGGATCCTCAGTTCGAGGGAGGGGCTGCAGAATGCACGTATGAATTCTATCCTCCTAGAAATGAGGACCCGAAGCCGTTCCAGTTTTTGGTTCAGACTTCCGGCCTGAATGCTTACGCACACACATTCCTCATGCCTTCAGGAAAACTCTTCGTCCAGGCCAATGTGTCAACTGGTGAGCCTTGTTCGTATATTTTGATGGCTATAATGTTTACCTTCGTTCTGGTAGTTCTCTGGGATTATAATGCCAACGTCGAAACTCCCTTACCTCCCATGCCCAACGGTGTAGTCCGTGTTTATCCCGCCTCAGGCGCCGCCGCTATGCTTCCTCTCACTCCCGAAAACGATTACAATCCCACCATCATCTTTTGTGGCGGCAGCGACATGCCCGAATACGCATACGGCAACTATTCCTTCCCATTCATCAACACTTGGGAGTACCCTGCTTCGAAGGACTGCCAACGGATTACACCAGAACCTAAGGATGGCTCTGCTCCTACTTATCAGCAGGATGACGATATGTTGGAGGGTCGCACGATGGGTCAATTCATCGTCCTCCCTGATCTCAAACTCCTTGTTGTCAATGGTGGCTCTAATGGCACAGCTGGTTATGCCCAAGCCACCGGACAGACACCTTCTTATGACCTCATGCCATATGGTGAATCACTAGCATCAGGGCCTGTCGGTACACCTTCAATCTACGATCCCAAGGCCCCGAAAGGCAAGCGCTGGTCGAATGCCGGTTTTGATACCTCCAGTATCGCTCGCCTATATCACTCATCTGCTATGGTCCTTCCTGATGCTTCGGTCCTTATTGGAGGTTCCAACCCTAATGTCGATGTCAACCTTACGACAATCTACCCAACCACTTACAAGGCTGAGATCTTTTACCCACATTATTTTGCGGCCAAGATTCGTCCCCAACCGACGGGTATGCCCAAGACACTTTCTTATGGTGGCGACTCGTTTGATCTGACCATTCCTCCTGAATCATACTCTGGCTTGAGCAACGATGCCGCTGAGGGCGCAATGGTCACCCTCATCCGTGGCGGATTCACAACTCACGCAATGAACATGGGTCAACGTGCCATGCAGCTCAGGAATACTTATACTGTTAAAGAGGATGGGACTATCGTTCTTCATGTCGCACAACCGCCCCCCAATCCAGCCATTTTCCAGCCTGGCCCAGCATTCCTCTTTGCCGTCATCAACGGCGTTCCATCTAATGGCTCTTATGTCATTATTGGCAATGGACAACTCGGCAAGCAGCCCAAGGCAGCGGATAGCACACTTCCCGATAGTATCCGTATGGACAATGCGATGGGCGCTGCTAAAGGAGGTTCAACTGACCTCGGGGGTAATTCGGTCAATGGTGCGACATCACGTATGGCGATGATCATTGGAGGAGTGGTTGGTTCGATTGTAGTGATTGGACTACTCGGTGCGCTCATTGGTATTTTCCTCGTCCGACGAAGGCGTGCTGCACAGAAGCCCCAGCCTGCATATGCCATGAACACTGCCGCGAGTTTTGTGTCGGGTGGTAATAGTGGTAGTGCGGCCGGTGGCTTCGCTGGAGCTGGGGCCGCCGGGTTCGGAGGGGCTGGAGTCCGAAGTTCTGACTCGAGTGCGTTTTTGCCTATGAAACAGGACAATGCTAGTCAGGTGTGGAAGGGAGATAGCTTGAGTTATCATGGTCGACCATCCTCGACGTTTAGTGATTCGGAGGAGACGTATGATGCGCACGGGAGGGCGCCGCGGAGTCCGACTCACCAACCAATGTTACAGGGGCAGAGTCCGACATCTCCTGGTTTCCGATATTGATCGCGTGTGTGGTATATGATGGGTTTGAGAGATGGACTCGCCGGTGTTTTATTTTTCGGTTCCAATCATTGCTGGAGGTTTTTTTCCCTCCCATTTTTTTTCACTTCTTCGCTTTTTTTCTGTAGACCTCCATAAAGGATTGGTATTCACTTCTAGAATCCTGCTGCACCTTTTCTTCAATTTGAAAGTCGTATTTTGTCGTTTCTGTCGGACATTAACACTCAAGCTTTGCATTTGCATCCGACCACATTTCTTCTCGGCTCATAGATGTTACCTTATTCACCCCACCTACTTAGGGTGGTACGACGGCGGACTAGATTACAGGACATTCTGATATGGACACTCTCATTAGTACACTCTCTTGGACACACACTCGTTTGGTATATAAAGATGTAGATCACACTAATCAATACTCACGTTTTGTCTTGACAAGAAGTCGTCTGTGAGTCCATAGAGTGGCAAGTTGGTTGGAGTGATGTCGACCATGGCGCTCAATAAATCTGATGCCGCGCGGCAATTAGGACATGTGTTCTAAACTTGGCTCCAATGCGCAGCATTTAGAAAATTGAATAGCCCAGCCGGGCCCACGAGGTGACCCTTAGTGGTGATTTTTATAGAAGAAGGAGCAAGATCATTTAGAAAATGCGGTGAACATTGGCCGGCATCTGAAGTCACCATAGGTTCAATGGTAGGCTGTGCAAGGTCCCCTGGTGGTTGGTTGACTAGACGTGCCAAGCCAGGACAAGTATCCGAGATTTCTTCTCACAATGAGAGACTAGATATATTTCCCATGGCAGCTAACAATCAATAGTTGAGTGTTGACACAAAAGAAGTCGGGTGCGGCCTGGTTGCGGCCAGTTGCGGCCAGGCAAGTGTGACTAACAACAAAAAGTTATTTCCGTTGCAACCTATTTTCAGTTGCGTGGGAGGTCGTGCCGATTCCCACCTGATCGTCGCCAGAAAGTTCCTTCCCTGTCTCCCATCACCTCAACCTCTTGTCCTTTCCCCTCTCCATCTCCCCTCCCCTTCCTCCTCACCCCTTTCCTTCGACCCTTCTCTACTGGACATCCCAGTATCTGCCATATAATCCTTTACAAAAATATCAAGCACAATTTTGGATTTCTTTCAATAATTGGATATCCTACTACTTTACGCCCCCCGCCTACTACTCGTGCAGTGAATGCTCGGCTTATCACGGTCCTTCGCTACCCTGCGCCTGGCTCTTGCCTTGGGCTGGGCTGTCTCTCCTACCCTCTCGGCATCCGCGGGCTCGTTTGCAGATGGAGGGAATACGGGAGTCAGTGCGATGATGGTGTGTCATGATTCTTGTCGTCTGTTGGTGTGTTATGTTCAACCAAGTGTCTTATTGCAGATGTTTGTTGGAAATGAGGAAAAGGTGTATATCTTAGACAAGGCTGAAGGGAATGCCCAGATGATTGCGGGCCACCCAGCATGGGGTTCAGTATGGTGCGTCACGTTGATGTCCTTCTCTACCCTCATAGTGGCTGATGCTCCACCTCGTTGCGTCAATTAGGGATATGAATACTCATCAGATTAACTTGATGGACGTCAAGAGCAATGTTTTCTGCTCGTCGGGCATGCATTTACCCAACGGTTCTTGGGTGACATTTGGTGGAAATAGCGCAGTCGGTCGTGGTGGAAACACGCAAACGAACAATGGCGTACCGGTCGATTGGGATCCCGAATACCAAGATTTCGATGGAGCCAAGGCCATCCGTGTCCTTAACCCTTGCGGTTCGGAGGATAATTTCAATGACCCTAGCTGTCAGTGGTTTGATGATGCCACGGTTCTCGCGATGCAGAGACGGAGATGGTATTCCGCTGCTGAGGCACTACAGGATGGGACTATCATTATCATTGGTGGATTCGTGAATGGAGGTTACGTGAACAGGAATTATCCTAATACTGATCCGGAATTTGAGGGTGGCGCGGCCGACTGCACTTACGAATTCTACCCACCGCGATCGGATCCAGTGAAAACGTTCAACTTCTTGATCAAGACATCCGGGTTGAACGCTTATGCCCATACGTTTTTGATGCCGTCTGGAAAACTCTTCGTGCAAGCAAACGTGTCGACTGGTAAGCGATTATCTATTCTTTCAGATTTCGTAATACTCATACAGCAAAAAGTGCTCTGGGATTATAACGCCAATGTTGAGACGGCCTTACCAGATATGCCGAATGGTGTTGTTCGTGTATACCCTGCATCTGGTGCAGTTGCTATGCTTCCCCTGACACCTGCCAATAACTATACCCCCACTGTGCTCTTCTGCGGGGGCTCTGACATGCCCGAGTCTGCATACGGTAACTATGCAAACCCCGCCATCGATACCTGGAATTACCCTGCCTCGAAGGACTGCCAGCGGATCACTCCCGAGCCACAAGATGGTTCCCAACCGACCTACATTGCGGATGATGACATGTTAGATAGCCGAACAATGGGACAGTTCATCATTCTACCTGATGGCAAGCTCCTCGTTGTCAATGGTGGTCTCAATGGTACTGCCGGATACTCCCAACAAACAGGACAGACACCCTTATTCGGCCTTATGCCATTCGGGGAGTCGTTGGCTTCTGGTCCGGTCGGCACGCCTGCGATCTACGACCCGAATGCCCCCAAAGGGTCTCGATGGTCCAACCAAGGGCTCAGCACCTCTAACATTGCCCGCTTGTACCACTCCTCTGCCATGCTACTCCCCGATGCGTCAGTATTGATCGCTGGCTCCAACCCCAACGTCGATGTCAATACTTCAACTATCTTCCCCACGACTTATCAAGCTGAGATCTTCTACCCCCCGTACTTCTCTGCCACAAATCGCCCAAAGCCCTCTGGCGTTCCCAGCAACATCTCATATGGAGGCAATGCCTTCGATATCACTATTCCCGCTGACTCTTACACTGGCTCCGCGAACGATGCGGCAGACAAGACGAAGGTTGTCATCATACGTGGCGGATTTACGACTCACGCTATGAACATGGGACAACGATACCTCCAACTCAACAACACTTACACCGTCAACAAGGACAGCACGATCACTCTCCATGTCGCTCAAGCTCCCCCTAACCCATTCATTTTCCAACCTGGACCTGCATTCCTCTACGTCGTGATCAATGGTATACCTAGCAACGGTACATACGTCATAGTTGGCAACGGACAAATGGGGACTCAACCCCAGTCACCTGCGAGCACACTCCCCGACAGCGTGCGCCTGGACAGTGCTCAGGGTGGCGGAAGTTCGGGAGATAGTTCCGGCGCTAGTCCAAATTCGAGTGGCGGGTCTGGGGTATCCACTGGGGCGATCGTTGGTGGCGTTATTGCTGGTGCTGCCTTGTTATTTCTAATTGGTGGTGCTGTCATTTTCTTCCTTCGTAAAAGGCGAAATGACTCGGTGGGACGTGGTTCGTACTCACGGAACATACCTTACCCGACACCTGGTGAATCGCCTTATCCCTCTGCCGTTGGGGCTGCTTCCACGCGAAGCTTGGACCCGCCGAGGGGACATGCTATGGTGCCGTCGGATTCGAGTTCGTTCATTCCGCTGAACCAGGAGAATAAGAGTCATGCGTGGAACGCCAGCACAGCAAGCTTCGGGGATCCAGCGGGGATGATGGGATATAAGGATGATCCGAGGGCGAGTATGGGTACGAGTGCTTATCATGGGTATCCAATGGAAGAAGTGTCGTATGATCCATATGCGAGGAACGTGCCGGGGCGACAGTAGAATTTTCGAGATCATGGACTGAACCTTTTTCTTGGAGCAGATGATTTTTGTTGCATGCATTGTTATTGGTGGATGTGGTGTTGACTTTGTGGATATTGTCCCATTGTCGGATCTGAGATATTGTAGCCTTTTTTTGTGGTGGTTATGTTTTCTAATTGTTCCTTTCTTGTTCGCGTATCTGGCGGGTTGGAACCCTGGGGCCTGTCCAAAGGGAATCATAACGTTTGGTCGTACTTCATTCACACATGGACTTTGAACAGACTAGTAGCTAGTTATGGTAGCATAAAATATTAACACTCTTTTTTCGGTGTTCTGTCGTTTTGTTAGATACCTACTCATCATATTGAACGTACCACTGTCGTTATATACTTGCTTTGGACCGAGGCAGGTTACTCGGCAACTGAAGTGTGGTTCGTCCGAGATTGTACGAAACAACGTACTCAGTTGTTGAATTTTGTATTTTCCCGACTCTGCGAAGCAAGAGGAGGGTTCTGTTAGCTGCAAACCTACAAACCCATCCAGCTGACGTAAACGAGTTGCGTCACCAGTACTGTCCTTTTTATTATTAATACACAAATCTGGATATTCAATATTATATTTATGTGGAATGCGCATGCTATAATTCTGCGGGAGTTGGAAACATGACCGAGGTCGCTGGAGTATGGATATAATATGGCGCAACTATCACAAGACGGGTACCATTAGTTGTTGTGCAGAAATAGACAGTCATCAAATTCAGAGAACAAACGTCAAAAACCCACTCCATATATTGCGCCCTATCGCCGGCAGGGATCCGTACGGTGTATATAGTAAACAATCAATAAGAAGGAAAGAATCATGACTTACACCTGGATAATGCCACCACTGTAGAGAGTTGCGTTTGTTATAATTTGATCGATGTCGTCTGTAAAGCAAGAGAAAAAATGTGGTGTATTGACCTTGCGAATGAAACTACAGCACAGGATCGTTCCGGTGCGGGGAATTGAATGGTTTGTTGCGCCCACCCAGAGCCGAGGACACGGTGCAGGCCTATGCCGCTAAGCGATCTATCCCGCCACAAGCAAGCTTACTGCTAAGACGTGGTGAGCGCGTACAATATATGCTGCGCCCCTCGGTGGGGTGTCCGTATATTGTCAGGAGGGTAAATTCAGTCTCCTGGGTAAATACCATATCTCAATGCTTTTAGTTCAAATGTTGCATACCGCTTCGGAAAAGAGCTTCTGATGGGCTCAACTCCTCCTTCATTTGAGGGCTCCTGCCTTGGAGCGGGAGTAGATTCTACGCCTTCTATTATGCACATACTTCTTCCACTTGCTGCGTAGACCCCCTTCCTCTAGGCTTCTTAATGATCTTCTCTTCCCCTTAGGCTTCCTCATGCTATGCGCCATGCTCTTTTGGGACCACCACAAGATTATTACCACTCGACATTACTACCGAAGATCGCACAACTTGACTCGGTAACTCCACATAGACCACTCAGACACGCGCATCTCGTACCTGCCGAGGGAAGTATGGTGTACACGCTCTCACCGCGTTACGGCGATATTTTTGCTCGTAGCGGTTTAGAAATGGAATACCACCATTGCCACACTTTGCCGGACAATGCCCGATCGGAGTGTGAATTAAAATTGCTGTTTGATTAATCTGTCCAGCCGTGAGTTCCGACCTTCGGCTTCGTGACAAAAAAATATGGTCACCAAAACCCCCGTATCGCCAAGAAAGGGGGGTTTACCATACTGCAACTCCTGGCATTCTCGATCATCCGCAGTGTGGTCAAGCTTAGTAATCACTAGAAGATGTGCCAAGTGGTTGTATCTATTTTGGGACAGGGCCTGAGAAGAAGAGTCTTGCTCTGCTGATGTGTCGCTGATGAATATCATTCAAGCATCGTCAAAGTATTGCTGACTCCCGATAAGCCTCAGGATTGCATGGTCAAGACACCTGCGAGCGCACAGATGACTGGGTAGCCCAGTAGCTGTTCAAACATATCCCAAGCTTCAAGCTTCAAGTTCCAGGCCTAATCAAAGTTCCCATTTTGGAGGTATCTCCTTGTTCTAATCAGGCTCCATATCATACACGCACAATATTCAATACAAATTTAGGAACCAGAGGACCATATCTGACATTCGGCAAATCCACAAAAAAAAAACTTGCACATTTTTCTACAGACAGGGATCTGGGAACGGCCAAAAGGACGCTGGGAATCTAGAGGGGTATACTTATTCATATCTATTTTTGGAAAACTGGTGGTCGAAATTGGTCCGTTTACGGGACTTGGAGCTTTCTGCTGGGGGTAGCTTGAGTTGGAGGGCCTGAGTCCGGAATACCCCAGAGATATCGAAGGATACCAAGTCAAGGCGCACATGTCTCTTTCTTCGCGAATCCGGGCCGGTTTCCACATGGACTTTTCGCAATGTGGATCCATCCTCACTGACTGTTAATGCGGCGCACTCGTATTATTGACTCAAATCGAGTTCCAAGGTACAGATACCAGATAACAGAGGAAAAAAAGATGGTCCTTGGAAGAAAAAAAAACCGCATAACTCATGACGTCAGACAATAGTACCAAAGGTACTTAATCCCATCGTCTTCAGGTATCGGTACATCATGTCTACACCGAGATATATTGACCTATTCACCGAACCTCCGAAGGGGGAGGGTGACTGGCGCGATATCAGAAGAGACATTGAAGATGCCTTGCGACACAACGTACAGAAGGTTCAGCAAGAGACCGGCAGGGTAGAAGGGAGGAGGGGGAGCGTCTACGCTGGAGACATTGGTAAGCGCGGCTCGACCCCGCCAGAATGTACGCTGATCGCCACCCAGGGGTCACACTCATGGAAATTACTATAGCTGAACGTCGACGCGACATAGCGAACCTACCTCAGGCACCTGAGGGAGAGCAGGAGAATGGCATTTCGCCTGCTTTGCTAACTTCCTATGCCGATCATCACTTGGCGTCTGCTTTCCATAATGGCGATTTCAATCCACAGGATGCCAATAATGGCTCCCGTATTTCTTTCCTAGAGACATCCATTGGTATCGCTACCCTTGTGCTTAGTAGGTATCCCATCGGCAAGCAAACCCTCTTTGGGAGGTCGCAATGGAGGCGGAGTCGAGACCATCTCCAGAAGGCGCTCGATGCTATCGATAGAGACGACAAGGAGTCGCCCGAAGATGATGGCGGGTGCGAGGTACTATATGGGCGCGCCGGTTTCTTATACGCCCAACTCTATCTGAGGAGCGTCTTGGACAGAGTGGAACGACAAGCCGGTGGAGCCCAAGCCCAAGGCGACAGGGCTAGTGCGGCAGAAGAGAGGAGTCAGAACCTGGATTCTTGCAAAGGACTGTTCTCAGACACTGCTCTGGGAGCTGTCGTTCGGTCGATCATGCTCCGAGGAAGGAATGGTGCGAAAACCTATCGCTTCGAATTGGGTGGAAGCAAGTCACCCCCCCTGATGTGGATGTGGCGCAATAGCCGCTATCTTGGAGGTGCTCATGGTGTAGGTTCGTGCTGCGATTTCTATCCTCGGATAGTATGCTGAATTTTCAACTACAGCCGGAATCCTTCAGATGCTTCTTCGCTGCCCGTTCCATATCATTGCGGAATACGTGCCTGAGATCGTTCAGACAATCGATTGGCTCATCGACTGTCAAGACCGGACCGGAAATTGGCCCCCAAGAGCTCCCAACTTGGACCAGACTACAGAGGAAGAACACGAGCTCATACAGTAAGCATCCTCCCATATTGCCAGTCGCGCACAAACTCAAATGAATTTCGCACAAAGATGGTGTCATGGCGCACCCGCCATACTCATCCTGCTCTCTACGATCCTTCGCATGTCCGCTACACCCGGCGTCACAACTGGACTGACGGACGAGCAACAGGAACGATTCGTGGTCTCTCTCCAGCGAGGCTGCGCTCTTGTCTACATCCATGGGATATTACGTAAAGGGGTGGGCATATGCCATGGAATTGCAGGATCTGTATACGCCCTACTTGCAGCTTCGGATGTTCTCGATGAGCCTTACAACGTGACTACCCAGCCACCAGCTGAATCGGCCCAGATTTCAGTGCTCCCTGGTTATTTCGGACCGTACTTTACGCAAGCCAGCCACCTGGCACACCTGGCGACACACGCCAGTTCGTTGACCGAGGAAGGAAAGATGAAAACACCCGATCGTCCCTGGAGCTTATATGGAGGAATGGCAGGTATGTGCTGTGCTTGGGAGGAAATTTTGTATAGAATGCGAAAGCGGGAGGAATGTCTCTTGAGTTCTGGAATGCCCGGGTATGATGATCTTGTCGCCTGACCCACTGCTATGTAACAGTATGGCTTTGCTCTTTTTCTATGCGTCTCGCTGGCCTGATGACATGTGTCTCTACTGCTATGCTGCCTTGTCATGAATTTGTACCAATATCTGTGTCTTGTGTTGCTCTCAATAAAACCGGTCCGCAGTCTTGACTGTTGCCCTCTGTTCTGATCCCGACAGGCGGACGTGTTCAAGGTGGGAGCCTACCTCACACCATGAGGATGCTGTCTTCCTGACTCAGGAACCCTCCATGGAGTGGAAACTGAGATTAATCTCGTGGAGGCCAACTCAGGATTTTTCTCAACGAGATTTGTTGTCACTACTCGGACTTCAATCATTATCATAAACGATACTGCCCACAGCCTGTGAGGGGTCATCATTGTGCGCCCTTGCTGGGGTCATGGAATGTACAATTTCAGGGTCGGACTCAGATTTGCCATAACCCCTACAGGCGGCCGTGGGGGGCGTGAAAAAGACTATTTTCGCTGAATCATGATCAGTTGAGATTCTGGGTGGGTAAATAGATACTCTCATATGTCCTTCTTGGTCAGCAGTCACTAGACACCCCACTTTATCGGTATTTGGCGTTAATTCGCGCAAACTACCACTTTTGTTGTCCAGGTCATGGGATTATCATCGACCACGGCCTCTTGTTCTAGCCCCTAGTTGTCCAACGACTGATATATCACCACCTATCCCTTTGAGACCATAATATGATCCTCGCTTACTGGGAGTTGTATCAAACACCTATTCGTGGATGTGGGAGGGATAATATATATGTAGTTAGCCGTTCAAGCCAATGGGCTCAATACCGCCGAGGTAGCCTTCTTGAACTGGGGTCTTGGGTCGCTTCCAGGAGATTCGGCGGCGCAAGTTAATTCGGTCCCATTGGTAGTGTCATATCTGACGGTGTAGCGCCATGGACACGGCTCTTGATGGCTTGATGTGTCGTCTTCGACCAAGTTGTGCATTGAAAATGGATTGATGCAGATCCACGATCTTCTCTTCCTTTTTCTCATACGTCCTTGCCCGTGGTAATTAACTTTGAATTGACCTTGACGTGATGAGTCAAGTGAGGCAGAGCGCAAAGGCGGGGGGTTTTCTGAGAAATGGAGGAATTGTCCCCTCTGACTAAGATTGTGTCACTATTCTGTGACGTCATAATATGTAAAGTTCAATTGTTGATTCGACATCCAATATATGAGATTAATATTTTAATGATGATCACAATGTGACCAGAAATGTCTCACGAAGACTTTTCGCTATACGATATGCGAAATTGGTATTCTTGTACCTTGAGTTTGTTATTGGTTGTTACTGGTATGCTTTGTATATGGTTGTTGTTTGCGGAGGGGACCGATGCTCGCACAGATGGGCAGGTAGACTGGGTAGGGATGCCTGGCGAACGCCGTACGACCGGGAGAGGCCCTTCACGTTGTGATGTTACGTCAAGTTGTTGTAGGTAGGGGGTGGGGTGCTAGTGTATACGCCTGAGCGCTGAGCTTTCGGTAAATGAAGGAGGATGGATAAAGTAAGCGACCAGCATAGTATTCGATCATCTACTGTTCATTTGTATCTGTTTATTCTGACAAATGGTTTCTTATCTGATAATGAGATAGTGTCTCATCGCACAAGTATTCAATGTTTCCTGACAGCAAATCCACAGACAGCATTTGAGCTCATGCGACGTGTCTCAAGTCTTGCTTCAGCCTGGAGAACAGAAACTCAACGCAATAGCAGGAGAGAGTAAACCGATATAGCGACATATTTTATAATGTACATTCGGATTTTATCTGCCGGAAATGATATAAAACGCCAAATACTGACCCGCCTAAAATATGGAACTACTAGACTCCACGAATTCCAAATACATTCGAATTTCGTCTCATTTCATTCGATAGCAAAAAAAAAAAAAAGAGTGTCCATTCTATTCCGATAACCAAGATCTTTACCGTCCGCACATACCCGTTAGTTACCACCGCCGACTACACAAATATCTCCAGTCAGTATGGTGGAAGACAATAATTAGGAGAGACGTACAACGACCGCCTAGGCCTTTGAGAGTGTTGCCAATGGAACTGGCAGTGCTATCTGACTATGAAACATGGATTAGTATTGGAAAGAAGATAGGGCGAGAAAGGACGTACCAATTCGTAACCGGCCTTGCCCGCAACGGACTTGACAGCACCAGAGACGAAATCGTTGTTCGAAGAGTCATTGTTGGAGGAACCGTACGAGGAGTTGTTGTTGGACGAGCCGTACGAATCATTGTTGGAGGAACCGTAATTGTCAGAGGATGACTTGTTCGACGAGCCGTACGAGTCGTCGTTGGAAGAGCCGTAGGTGTTGGAAGATGATGTGTTTGACGAGCCATACGAATCGTTGTTCGACGAGCCATAACTATCGGAAGACGACTTGTTTGATGAGCCGTAGGAGTCGTTGTTGGATGAACCGTAGCTGTTGTCGTTGTCGTTATCACGTCTGTTGGATGAGCCGTAACTATTGTCGTTGTCATTATCGCGTCGGTTGGACGAGCCATAGCTGTTGTCGTTGTCATTGTCACGTCTGCTAGAGCCGTACGAGTCGTTGTTGGACGAGCCCCTGTTGCTGCTGCCGTACGAATCGCTGTTAGAGGATCCATAGGAATTACTGCTGCTATTGTTGCTTCCGTACGAGTCGTTGTTAGACGACCCGTAGGAGTTATCAGACCTATCGTTCTTGGAGCCATAAGAGTTGTCGTCGTTGTTCCTGTTACCGCTCCCATACGAGTCGCCGGAGGAACCGTAGGAATTGTCATTGTCGTTCCTGCTGCTTCCGTAGGAGTTGTTGTTGTCGTTATCCCTCCTAGAGCTACCATATGAGTCGCCGGACGACCCATAAGAATCGCTCTTGGAGCCATAGGAATCATTGTTATCGCGACCACTGCCGTAGGCATCGTTATTATTATCACGGCTATCATAGCCTAGAATTTTGTCAACTCTAATGCAACTTGACGAAGAGTAGAATCACAACTGACCACCGTAGTTGCGATCTTGTTCACGAGACATGGTAGAGGTGAGTGTTAGACGAATAAGCGGTTGTGTTAAGAGGTTGTTTGGGTGAGGAATGAAGGGGGCGAGCTAACCCCTTTATATATGATATGGGGATGGAAGGTCTACTGTTATTGGAGCAGAAGACATCGGGTAGGCTGTGGATTCGGGACCTGAATGGGGTGATGATCATGTGTCCCCGTGGTTCCATTCATCTTGTTCGGTTCGTCAATGAGAAATAAGAACAGGTGATCCTATGGTTGTTATCGGCTGGAAGAGGATTGCACTAGACTGTACTGCCACAAAGAACCAAAGGAGAAAGGTGAAGTTCAGGGGAGGATGCATCGCGCATCGCGCAATTCGCATTAGGCTATGTAAGGCAGTTAATCGCAACATTGCGGCTAGCTTGATCAATTGGTTAGGAGCGACAGTCTCATTTATGGATGAGAATTCGAAGACAGCCGGGTCGCTCGATGATGTCCTCCGTGATGTCTTCCCATAGGCCAACGATGGTCGACTCGTTGAAGGCTCTAAGATGTATGTATATTTGCTCAGGTCGAACATGTTGGGGGAAGAGTGCCGCCAGATTTATTCGATAATGCGATTTGACATCCTGTAGAATTCTCAACGTGCATAACTGAGTTAGGCTGTGAGTCACCGCGTGGTCATAGTTCGTCATAATTGGTCATGGGGAGGGCTGTCAACGAGTTGACTGATGATGGAATTATCGTTAAAAAGATTTAAGACGGACCCCTGATAGCGGGAATTTGAAAGGAGGAAGGAATATTTGATCGGATAGAGCGACGGGACGGATCGTGTTCCGTGATGATGCACTGCTTGAGGATGGGCACTCCAATTTTCCTGGAATCTCCGACTGTTCCACTGCCGTTGCTGACTTCTTTACAAAGCTAATAATTGCCGATTCCCTGTTTTTTTTTTTTCGAGATTTTCCCCAAGGCCAGAAAGATAGCGATAGGGGATGCGCACGTTCGCGGCCGGGGACGGATGAAGCGGGAGTGCAAATATACAATTGGAGTGGAGCACAACACGTGCTTGCGATTTTCTCATGGCCGAAGCACTGCGATCCGGCGCTTGCAATTCTTCAATCCTCCCAACTCAGTCTTTTCTCTTCTTTCATCTCCTCGTCGCGCTCAGGCGCTTCAGATACCCTTTTCTCGCTATGCAATTCTCTCGTAGTCAGGGTCAGTTCTTGTTTGATGTGGTCCATGTGATCTAGAACTCAAACTGTGTACATGGACAGCGATTCTTCTCGGTCGATCTTTGCCGCAGTCTAGACTCATTTCTCGGTCGCCAAATGTACATCGTCAACTTCTCAGGCAGGCCAGCCGACCGGAATTTGTCGTTGGGGTATATCAAAGTGCTTCCCAAATAGATGTAAACTAACGGTCATCGTGTGCAGTCATGGTCTATGAGGCGGACACTGGCAACGGAGTCGAGTGATGTAAGGTCTTGTCTACCTCGTCTCTGAGCAACATTAATTCATACTTCTGGTTTCCAGGCTTCGACTCCACCCCCGCCCCCTCCCAGGCAGTCAAAATGGAAGGGTTTCCTTCAGTTCGTTGGGAGGGCTACTCTCATCACAAC